>VSMD01089355.1:0-10906 GCA_008750895.1 Mirza zaza
CTCCTGGGCTCAAGCAATCCTGCTGCCTCAGCCTCCCAAGTAGCTGGGACTACAGGCATGTGCCACCATGCCCAGCTAATTTTTTCTATATATATTAGTTGGCCAATTAATTTCTTTCTATTTATAGTAGAGATGGGGTCTCGCTCTTGCTCAGGCTGGTCTCGAACTCCTGAGCTCAAATGATCCGCCCACCTCGGCCTCCCAGAGAGCTAGGATTACAGGCTTGAGCCACCGCGCCCGGCCGGAAAAACTCTTCTAGACATTGGCCCAGGCAAAGAATTTATGAAGAAGATTCCAGTGGCAATCAGAAACAATAAATCAAAGAAGTGGGAGTTAATTAAACTAAAAAGCTTCTGCACAGCTAAGGAAATAATCAACAGAGTAAATAGACAACCTAAAGAATGGGAGAAAATACTCACAAACTATATATCCAATAAAATACTATATATCCAATAAAATACTCACAAACTATATATATCTAGTCTAATAACTAGAATCTACAAAGAATTCAAGCAAATCAGCAAGAAAAAATTCAAACAACCCATTAAAAAGTGGACAAAAGACATGAACAGAAGCTCTTCATAAGAAGATAGGTAAATGGCCAATAAACATATGAAAAAATGTTCAATGTCACTAATCATCAAGGAAATGCAAGGTTAGAACCACGATGATATATCACCTTACCCTAGTTATAATGGCTTTTATTAAAAAGGTCAAAAACAGGCCAGGTGCTGTGGCTCACGCCTGTAATTCTAGCACTCTAGGAGGCCGAGGTAGGCAGATTGCTTGAGGTTAGGAGTTCGAAACCAGCCTGAGCAAGAGCGAGACTTGGTCTCTACTATAAATAAAAAGAAATTAATTGGCCAACTAATATATATAGAAAAAAATTAGCTGGGCATGGTGGCGCATGCCTGTAGTCCCAGCTACTTGGGAGGCTGAGGCAGCAGGATTGCTTGAGCCCAGCAGTTTGAGGTTGGTGTGAGCTAGGTTGACGCCACGGCACTCACTCTAGCCTGGACAACAAAGCGAGACTCTGTCTCAAAAAAAAAAAAAAAAAAAAGTTCAGAAACAATAGATGCTGGTATGGATGCAGAATGCAGAGAGAAAGGAATACTTATACACTGCTGGTGGGACTACTCTCCCCACTTTAGAATATAAGTTCCAGAGAGCAGCGAATTTTGTCTATTTTGCTCACTATTCTTTTCCTAGCACTTAGAGCAGTGCCTGCTACACAGAAGGCACTCAAAAAAATATTTGTAGAAATTATATAAAAGTATGAAACAAGAAAATAAATGAGTGGATATTTCTTAGGACCTAACCCTGTTCCTATTATTATACAATAGGTACCTAACACAGTCAGCATTTATTGACATGGTATGGAAAGCTCAGGCCAATAGGACAAAGTTAAAATAAGAAAAAGGACAAGGAAGATGAATGGAGGACAAAAGTAATATACAATTATCTTCCTTTCTGGTCTTCACATCTGATTTAGGAAACGGAGGATTGTTTTGGACAGCTTATGCTATTCTTTATTTCAGCACAAGCATTGAATTTTTCTTTTCATTTTTCAAGTTCCCTGCCACCTACTTTCTTTATGTTTGTAAATAACAATGATCCACCCCCTCAGTTGACTTCTGTCAGCTCTCTTGACCTTTGTCCCAATCTTATTTCGTTGTTTGACCCACTCTGCCATGCTGAGAAGATGTTTCGATTTCAGTCTCTGTTAAATAAGTCAAAAATAATACAACAGTTCCTTTCAGAAGAGATTGTATTTTGTTCTAAGGGAATAAAAGCGAAACTGTTTAGATTTTCTCTTTCTTTTTATATATAATAGTACGTTAGTTATGTCAGCAACATTTCCAAATATTTTCCCTCACTTCACAAAAGTCATTTTCCCAGGATTTTAACAGAATAAAACTGAAGATGAGCTCTTCTTAACCCATTCATTGTGGTTTGTATAGACTCTCATATTATTAATACAAAGGCCACCCTTTCTTTTAGAGGCATAATGGATGCAGACTTCTTTCTTTATCTGTAACTAGATGGACACTGTAATTGTTTTAAGTAGCTGTTCCCCACTTGGTTACAGTTTGAAGACATTGTCTAAGCATTAACAAAAGTATATTCAATCAACAATCATGTCGTGAGCAGAGCCTATGCCCTCAAAGACCTAAAGATCGAGCAGACTGATCAGATATACATCTGGGGTTATAGCATTCAGATTCATAGAGCATTGTTATTAAAATAGGGATGCTACTGTAACCCACAGGCAAGTAAACACAAAACAGAGATTAAATTTCATTCTCCATTGAGATAGCAGGTAGCTTTGTTTTGCTCAGAATCTGCAGTCAGATACAAAACTAATCAAGTTAGAAAACAACCAAAAGGAAAACAGCTAATTGAGTGTATTTTCTGCTAACACAGGGATCAAAAGACAATTCATATTCACTGAAAGTCAGGAAAGGGTGCATAAACCACCTTTCACTTCCATCATGTACAAAGTCATTCATAGGCAATACAGTCTAATATACAAATCTGAACAAGTTTCAGCAGAGCCAAAGGCAGCTTTGAAGAAGCTGAATTTTAGTTTCCTCAAGGGCCAGGGATGGAAACAGTCTCATGAGAAATAACAAGGCTTCAGAGAGGAGTGTGCTCTTGAGGAAGGGAATTCACCTAAGGGAAGGACTTCCTGACAGTTGCTAGTTATGGTCTCTGAGAAATCCTGCCTTCCCAAGTTATGGTCTCCATGGCTTAGAAGACTCAAGACTCAGAGAATTCTTCAGGGCATAGAGCTCTGCCTGTTTTCTTCTTCCATTTTCTCCTAATCAATTTGAAGTGAGAAACTGGAAGACCTCCACGTAGCCATCCCTGACATAAACACCTGGTGCCACTACCAAAGTGGATTCCCATCCTTCCAGTCATAGTGAGTCCTGCATCTCTTCGTTGAAGGATGTGTTATTTCTTCTTGGATAATTCCCTGCCAGTCTTCTGTCTGCTCTTCATCTCAGGAAACCGTTTTGCATGCTTCTTTATCCTATGGCTTCTGGGTAGTTTCAGTCCATGAGAAGCAGGGCTGGAGGAAGGGAGAAGAAGCCCTCGTGTAAAGTGTCACTCCTGTCCCTGACCCTCAGCTTCATGGCATCTCCCGGGCAGTACCAGCTCACACTGGATAGGACCTCCCTGTATGTCACAACTCCCACCAGGGAGCCACCTTAAGGTTTTCTCCTCTTGTATCACCCTCGCTTCTAAGCTCTATCAACACTACCTCCCTTCTTATCCTTGGGTGGCAGTGGCTTCATATTGTAGCTGAACTCTGGCTCACATTACTGTCTCTCTTTGGCTTGCCAGGTCTTTCATGACCTGTGTAACCAGTTTCTTATTTCAGTTATTTTATTTGGAAGGAGCTAATGCCATTTCTGTTTTGCTGCGGAACGTTGACTGATTCACAGGTTGTCAATTGAGCTGTATCTCTTCAACCTCCTTCTTGGCTGAAGCTCAACTATAGAAGGTCATAGTAAACAGACCACCACCTGCCTTCTCAGCCCAGCAAATTGTAGCCCTGCTGAGTTATAAACTTGGGTTTCTGCATGTTTCTTTTTCCTTCTAATTTTGTCCTTTTAGGTATCTTTTTAATTATTCTGTAAGATAGCTGGTTGAAAGAGGGTTGAAAGGACATGTTAGCCTAAAGCTACACTTAGGTAGACACCAAACAAAGTCACTTATGTGTCATTAGTCAGTCTAACTAGTCAGACAGTTTTCCTTAATTAATAGCCATTCTTATTTTAATCGATCTCATTAGGGCTTCTACCCTAAAACAACCATTCTCATGCTTACCATAATTTCTTTCTTTTCTATTTCATAAAGAAAATGGAGAACGTTGTAACTGAATTTCTTCAGTTGCCTACTCTTCCCACACAAAGTGTTTTGTCGCTGTGGCCTCAGATTAAGTGGCATCACTCCTCATTGCCCAGGCCGATTCCTCACCTGTGCTCTGAATTCCACCAGTTCCTGATTTCTGCATGCTCAACCCGTCTCTCCTCCTGGGACTCTGTGCCTTCTCTTTTGGATTCTTCCCCGCAGCCTAAGAACAGTTGGAACCTTATCATCTTTAAACAAAATGTTTATCTTCTGCAATGTTTCCCCTCTTTCTTTCTCTTTCCTTTCCTACCTAAACTTTATAGACAGTTATTTAAAGTCATACTTTTTAATTTGTCTTCTCTTGCTCTATCATAATCTGGTTATAATAATCTCTTTCCACTAAATTTGACCTTTCTATAGTCTCTAGTAACTTCTTTAACTGCTCATTAATTTCTTTGTAAATCTTATTCTGCCCATGAAGTTTAATCCCTTAGACCATTCCACCACTTCTTTTTTTAATGTATATGGCGACACTCCTTCTTGATTTTCAGACTGCTGCTTCTCACTTACCTCGTCTCTTCTTCTCTGCTCTTAGTATTGCAGTTCTCAGTTTCTTGTTTTGTCATTCTCAAAAATCCATTCATCTACTTTCCTGGGCAAAATGGTGTACTCCAAATTGCAATTTTAGAATTGTACCATTGGGTTAGGCCAACATTTCCCTAGTAAATACAAAAAGGGAAATGTAGATATATACAAATATCTACATTTATAAAAATGCTATAAAGAATGTTTTCTCTAATCAAATAAGTTAGTATAGCAATTGACTAGAGAAAAAGTAACAGAGTTCATAGCCGCCATGCACTATTTCTAAAATGTTTTAATATAACTTGTTATAATGAGGCATATATTAACATTTTATGTTGCTATTATCGTGCAGAAGCCAGTTTAGAAAATTTGCAGGTAATAACACTGTCTCAGGAGGGGTGACCCCTATATACATTTTCAATAAGGTACATTAATTTATTAGGACTCTCTAAATAACCTGTCTAGTGTGGGCAGGAATAACACAGTGTCTGTCTTGTTGGAACATAAGACAGGAAAGTTTTGGTAAAAAAGAAGAGACTAGCTTGAGGCAATAGAACATGATGAACAAGCAGTAATCTGGGCTAACTAGACCTTCTCAGAACTTCAGGACAATTCCAGGTGCCTGCCAATGAAGTAATGGACATCCGGACAAATAAAAGATTGAACAAGACTTTTGTTCTTAGTCAGTGATAGAGGGAAAGAAAAAATTTTTTAAAAGTTTTACAGGATAATAAAAGAAAATCTTCAAAATATGTACAACTTCTTTCTAATTTCATAAAAATATAAGAATATTAAGAAAAAAACCTTTGGAAAAAATTTAAAAATACTCCTTTGCCTTAAAACAATTTCATTACCTTCCACAAATAGTAAGGCTATAACTAATCCAATTTGGAAAAAGAGAAATCCAGTTTCAAAAGATAATTGAATTTGTGCTATTATAGAACTAGTCTTGTTTCTCTTGCAGGTGTGATTAGCAATAGGAAAATGAGGACACAGAATTGAACTTCAGCTAAGGCATGTATGAAAAGTTTAGTTATAAACATTTTGTATATTGTTGGCTTCAAGCTGCTGTGAATATATAGTTTCTTAAACTCACAGGAAGTTGTTTTAGATTGTTAATATTGAAGATATCCAAGGAGAAGTACACTGGTTTTTTTTAGAAAATTTAGTTTCCTAAAGCTGGAGCAAACATATCAAAACTTTAAAGAAATTTCATTTACATTGACACAGAAATGCAACACAGGAAACATAGAGTTAGATACCATTCGCTAGTTTCTTTAGACAGACACAAAGTTAGGATATACCTGAATAAAGGAAATTACCCATTTCAAACTATGCTACTAGTAAAGTAGAATATAATATTATCTAATGCATCTTTTCTCATAAAAAGTCATATTACACATATTTCAAGACAATGTCATGTTAGCTGAAATTAGTTTATTTCTACTGGCATATACATATGACTTTTTAAATCATATATTGCTGACTATGGAGTTCAAAAATTACATACTTGGCCACCAAAAAGTTTTACATTTTATGTGCACAAATTAAAAGTGTACATTAACACTGTAACTTCTAAAGAAACAATATTCACTCAAGATGCAAACAACAAAGCACAAATATGTGGGCATATCAACTTAAAAATCCTATATGAAAGAGGATTTGCTTTCTTCTCAAAATTTGACTGTACTGTTATCAAACTGCAAATTATTTCTCTTAGATCCCTCTGGAAGCATCTATGTACGCAGCAGCTGTCCTTGTTCCCAGCTTCACTCCTCAGTGTCACAGCTTGTGTTAAAGTGTAACATCCTTTTTGTCACTTAGCAAAGTACTCTTCCTCACAGGCACAGAACTTGGGATTTCCAGGCTCCTCTCCAAACTTGAGATGAACATCTTTGAGTCGATTGCACTTCCCTGCTAACCCTTCCTCATTTTCCAACCGGGGGCACACACACACACACAAACACACATGCAGAGGGAATAAAGAAAGAACCATCAGATTGCTATGGTTTGGATATTTGACCCCTCCAAATCGTATATTGACATTGGCTCCCTAGTGCTGGAGGTTGAGCTTAAGGGGAGGTGTTGGGGTCATGGGAGCGAGCCCTCCTGAGTGGCTTGGTGTTCTCCTTGCCCTGAGGAGGGAGTTCTCATTGGATTAGCTCTGTGGGAGCTAGTTGTTAAAAAGAGCCTGGCAGCTCTCTCCCTCTTCCTTCCACTCTCACCCTGTGATCTCTGCCCACACCCGCTCTCCTTCGCCTTCTGCCGTGAGTGGAAGCAGCTTGCAGCCCTCACCAGTTGCCAACGCTGGCACCAAACTTCCTGCACAGCCTGCAGGACCGCGAGCCAAATGAACCTCTTTTGTTAAGAGAAAGAAAAAGACACGAATTGCGTTAGGAGACCGCTATGACAAGGGAAGTGTGTGGTTCTTAGCAGATTGTTGGAGATGCTGATGTCAGCCTACCCAGTGTTCATTCTTTCTCTTCCTCCTGCCTAAAAGGCCCCCATTTGCTCAGGGATACAACAAGCTCAGCCAGTAAAAAGTCACAACTGACAGACTCCCTTGCAGTTGGAAATGCTAGTGACTGATTGCCGGCTGAGGACACGTACATAATGACATTGAGTGGGGCTGCAGGGAAATCTCTTTTGAAGGTAGAAGATTCAGCACACTCATGCCCTTTGCCTGAATTCATCTTCTTGCCTAAAACTCGACAGCAGAGATGAATCAGAGGTGACAAACGTAAAGACAAAAATCTCATGTGCAGGACACTGAATGAAGACTAAATCCCGAAAAGAGTCTTGGGGCTCCCAAACCTCATGGGCAACCTGTCTCTGGACTACTTGCTCTGCGAGAAAAAAAAAAAAAAAAAAAACAACAAGTAACAAAAAGGAGGAGGAGGGGAATGGGAGAGGAGGGGAAGGGTGAAGAGAGGGAGAGGAGGAGAAAAAATCCATCTTTTGTACAGACATTTTTTATTTGGTTTTATATTATGTGTAATGAAACACAATGCTAAGTACAGTGATTACAGTCATCCTAGTTAACTTTATAATTCTACAACTGTTCATAGTATTTGAGCCAGAGGACAATGACATTTTCTGATTTATAATAGGATGAAAATGCTAGATTTATCACTATTTTAAACCTAAGGGTTTTCTGGATAAACTTAAAAGCAGTACAATCATCAGGATTTATAACCATAAGATTAGCAGTCAGAAAAGAAATCAGATAAAATTGGAAAACTTAATTTACTGGGTGTAATTTAGTGCTTTAAATTTTAATGGTTACTAAATTGTATTATATATATATATTAATTAAAATGAATAACTCTAAAATAACAAAATATGTGAAATTTGAACTATTCAAATAAACACAATTTAAATGAAAGAAAGCTCTGTTAAATTTAAATAAAAGAATGTTCCAACTTAAAACCCTGGAAAGCTAGTAATTGGATAAAAATTGTATTGAACATAAAATTTAAGGAGGAAATGAACAACTTTGTTTTTGATGTGTAATATATGGTTTTTTAAAATCAAGTTGCTCCTATAGAATCCATGAAACAGAAATCTTAACTCTGTATCCACTCTCATCATGACAGATTAGATAGATAGATAGATAGATATGGATAGATTGATAGCAGAGAGAGATAGATAATAGATGAATGGATGGATGGATGGATAGATGACAGAAATAGATATAGATAGATGATAGATAGATAGATAGATGAGGGAGAGAGAGAGACAAAAATACAATGTTTATTTTAATACAAACTCCTTAATGCAGCCTTCATGACTCTCAGTGAATTACTCTCGGTATCATTTCCCAGCTCTTACCTCCCCACTTAGACATCCCTGAATTCTATAATCAGATCAACACAGAGTTAGGAAAAATATGCTATAGCCATGAGAGTCATTCTTAATTACCAACAGCCCCCCAGGAAGAGCAGAAAGGCCAGACACACTGTACTCTCAATTTGCACATTGAATACAAAATGTCTGAGAAAGAAGATTAAAAAATGGAAAATTTCGTGTTTGTCATCATGCAGCAATTAGGACAACCTTATCTTTTAGATTATGTAAAATGCTAAACTACTGCTTTACTTTGATAAACACGTGTTTGCAGATGGCTTAAGGTTACCAAGTCTATGGAAGCACTTTAACTTATACGCTGCTGATTGAGTCTCAGAATCACCTGGAATCCTCCATTCTCCCTGTAGAAATAATGACATGGGCCTAGTTACCCGATGCTAGGGCCCCTCTGATCTCATCTCTTCATACTTTCTACTCATTATGCTCACTATACATTTTAAGTAAACAGTAGAAAACTGAATTTAAAATAGACGTAAAAGAAAAATGAGTTAAAAACTTAGAAACTCAGTAAAGACAAATGACTGACACTCCCCTTTACATCCCAAACCTTGTGTGAAATTAGGTATGAGAGAAATAACTGTAAAATATGAGTTAAAAATGTCTCAATTAATACTGTCCAGCTTTAAAAAATGTAAAAATGTTGATGAATTCTTAGTATGCTTCACAAGTGTTTGCGCTATTACTGGATATTAAAAATAAAAAATAGAAATGTGGGGTATGGCATTATGAACATGGTTTGTGCAAGAACAAGGGACATCCATCAGAGGCCTTCTACTCAAACAAAAAGCTTTGGGCCTACATCAAAAGATGCAGGAAGGAAAGTACACTAACAGATTTCAAGTTACAAAAAGATGGTAAATACCTGGTCAGAATGTTATTTTATCATCTCTAAACTATGAATTTGGTATAATGATGCCTATCCCAAGGAAAGACTCAGAAAGGGAAGTAACTTGGCCAACAACACTGAGTAAGGAGAAGAGTTCACATTCAAAGAAAATCTGCTCAAATCCAAAACCATTGTTGGCTGATGTTGAATTTCTTCCTTAGATGACAAAGCTATGATTTATTAATATCATTGAGAGTGGTTGAATTGGAAACAAGCATGCATAAGTAGAAAACATATATATTCCCTTGAACAAACCACACATTTTAAATTTGTCTTGCTATGAATCAGATAAGAAAAAAATAGAATTTTTTAGGATTAATATTTATTAGCAACAAAATTATAATCATTTCTGTTAAATCAGAATACATTTACTTGGATCCTGGATAATAAGATATTTACTAAATTTACATAGTTGCTAAGTAACAGATGCAATGCAAGCCACCTCAATCATTCTAAACAATGGAGAAATGCCATTGGTTTTTAAATAGAAAGTGTTCTGATCATAAAGTACTAAGTTCTTGGTTCTTGGATTGCATTATGCTTAGAAACATTACCTTTTCAATTATGAAATAATCCTCCTTCCCCCAGTCTTCTTATTTGATATATTTTCTTTATCTTAGTCTCTTCCTCAAGTAAGAAAACTTATGAATGTACATTTAAAAAATGAAAGCTCTTAGAAATTTTAGCTTAATCCAGAAAAGATTTTAAAACCAAATGGTAAAAGACCATTTAATCATCTTGTTGGAGATAAAACTTAATTACCTTTTATAAAACTGATTTTGTTTATACTGTTCAAAAATATGAAAAAAAAATTAGATTAGATAAAAAAATTATCTTTCTCTCTTCAAGCTGGACATTTTTGTCTATTTGTGTTATATATATATATATAATCTTAGGATTTAGCAGATTCATATCATAAAATTCAAATAAGTTTCCTTTTAACTTTAGATATATTTCAACACTGTAATTAGGACAATACCTCTTTAATTAAACAGTTACCTTTACCACATTCTAGAGCTACTTTAAAAGGTATATTTATACTGCTTCCTTGAAAAGTCATAAATCTCACAAAGGTATGCCTCGTTTTAGAAAAATTCATTTTGAAAAACCACCACTTAAGAAAAAAAGATAGCGTGTGCATATACTCTGGTACAAGTCCAAGCAATTTCTTACGTACAAATCTGTAGCTCAGGACAAATCAATAGCGGCAAATACCTTTAATGTGCTACCAGCCCTGCTTTTAGCTTATACAGCTGGCTTTTAAAGAACGCTTTATTTGCAATAAAACCTCATCTCTAAAGAAAATGCAATATTGCATTGTGTTTCTTAATTTTTTGGAAAGAAAACTACTCATATTTTCTCATGTTTAAATCTTTATCTTCCTCCTGGGATATATTTTTTCTTTTTCATCTAGAGTAAAATATATTTGTGTCCTGGAAACATATTTTCATTTTTTATAATGAAACTTAAAAAGAACTTCAAGGCTCCATTGCTTTAAAAAGTCAATTTGGCATCTAACTTTGCGGAACATGTTTAAAATCTGAAGAATTTACATTTCCTGTTATTCTCCCTGTTTTAACTTTGCCTGTGCAGATTTTTCTGGGGGGTGGTTAATTCCAGCCAGGAAAAGGAGGACTTTTCACAGTGCCCAAGTTATTCTACAGCGTCAAATAATAAACACAGCTTATTCATTCATTTGACCTTTTTGTC
>VSMD01089357.1:0-41809 GCA_008750895.1 Mirza zaza
CTTAGTGAGCTAATCGCTGCAAAAGCCTGAGTAGGGAACTACATTCTCTCTATTCCTCCGAGGCAGGGGTGGGGAGCAGACCTGCGGGGAACCTCCCCAAACCACTACCGTGCCACGCCAGTGTCTGCTACCTCGCCACGCTAGCAAGACAGCTCGGTGTGACCGCCCTCCCTCGCAGCCCTCGACGTCTGGTGAGTCACATCCACAATAAAGGGAAGAGGGTGGGGTCCCCAACAGCTGGCCGGGAGCCGTGCTCTGGAAAAGCCCTCTTTTGAAAGCACCTTGTGCTCAAAGCCGCAAGACCCGGCTCCCAAAACTGAAGAGTGACTCACAGGGCAAGACTTTGAAGCTTTTGAAAGATCTAGCTGGTTTGTTATCAAAGGGGGCTATTCTCTGGGTGGAGTCGGCTACCATCGGCCCCCTGCCCCCAACTCTTCTCATGTCAAGCAGTCCTTCGTGACTTCCCTGTGCCAAAAGGAGCTGTAAGGCCCCGTACCCGCACGCAGGCGCACGCACACTCTCGCTCACACACGCACCACCCTGCAAGCCTGAGTTCTCTTTCCATCCATCCACCCACCCATCCATCCATCCATCCATCCATCCACCCATCCACCCATCCTCCCATCCACCCATCCACCCATCCACCCATCCACCCATCCATTCATCCATCCACCCACCCACCCATCCACCCATCCACCCATCCATTCATCCACCCATCCACGTCCCAGACGATCTCGGAACACACAACGCAACCTCGCTCGCTGCACTCACGCCAACGTTTTCTTGCTGTTGGTGTTGCTCTTTCGGAAGCAGGGAGGAAGGAAAGCAAAGCAGCAGCCCCCCGCCCCTGCAGAGTTCCTAGTCTTTGGTTTCCAAGTTCAAAGGCGGGATCTGCTTCAGAGCCTGGAGCAGGACGGAGGAGTCGGCCTGCAGCGGAGAGGGGCGCCTCTGGGGCGCGAGCGAGGGGGCCGCCCCCGTGTCCGCGTGCACGAAGCTGCCGAGGCCGGGGTAGAGCAGGGGCACGGAGGCGGGGTACCAGCACTTCTCCAGCATGGGCAGGTAGGCCGTGGCCGCCGGGGGGATGAGATAGAAGGGCAGGCAGAAGGGCGGCTGTGGCGGCTGGGGGCCCAGGCGCGGGCTGCCGAGCTCGCCGGGGAAGCGGCCCTCGTCGCCGGGGAGCGCGCGGCTCCTTTTGGCGGGGGGCCCCTCCGCCTCCGCCTCCTGCTTGACGGCGCCCAGCCTGTCCCCCAGCCTGTCCCCCAGCCTGTCCCCCGCGGCGCGCGCGTCGCCCTTCTCCGACTCGCCGTAGCCGCTGTCGGTGTCCGTGTCGCTGCCGCTCTGCTCCCCGCCGCAGGGCGCGAACGTCCGCCGGATGACCGGGACGCAGTTCTTCCCGGGCCCTTCCGAGCCTCCGGCCAGCGGGCCGGGCCTCTCCCTGAAGTCCGCCGCCGCCCGGGGCGCGGGGTCCGGCGGCTTCCTGGAGAGGCCGCCCTGCAGCAGCTCCGAGACCGCGCGGTGCAGGTGGGTGACCAGCTGGGAGGACCTCAGGTCGCGGGTGCTCTCGTGCTTGGCCAGGTACTGCAGCACCTCCCGGGCGCACGTCTGGAAACCCGAGCAGAACATCTCTTGGCCCGCTTCCGCGCTCCTGCCCGCCAGCTCGCCTGGGGGACGCAGTCGCAGAGGAGGACAGTTCAGCAAAGCCCGCCGTGTAACTGGACCCCGAGCCCGGACCGCCCTCGCTGCTAAACAACCGCCTTTGCAGATTTGCATCCTAACTCCAAAAGTAACATGCTCAGAGAAAAACTATGCTGGAAAGGATCAAGAATAAAATAAAAAGAATCCACAGTTCTACCAGAGATAAAATGCGATTTCTAAGGCCTGCATAGCAGCATCCCCCGTAGAAATGGACTATAGTTAATAGAGATGGACTGTTTCCCCCTCTTGCTGGATTTATAGGTTATTCCTGATTTTTCGTTGTGGCACAGCAATGAACATTCTAGTAATGTTTATAAACCTAAGAGTCAACTCATAGAACATCAATCTCACTGTGGTTAACACAAGCAGAGGTTACATAGTCATAAAACGAAATAAAGAATAAAGGAAGAATTATCACCTAAAATAAGCTTACTTTCAATGGCTTATAAAAGTTGCAGTCATGTTGTAATCTTTAATTAGGCCCTCTGTTTCTAAGTCTTTTCTATGTATCTATCCATAATCCCCGAGAAATTAGATATGATCATCTTCCTATTTTTAATGAGGAAACCGGCAGAAGCACTTGCAGGGTTTTTGTGATTCTCATCACACTAGCCTTGGAGAGGAAATCGGAGACGAATGGAATGAGGGAGTGGGTAGAGTAATTCTCCCCAGTCTGTACAGTATTATTTGGAAGGGGGTGAGACTGGGAGATCAGAAGGTGACTCTGATTCTCTGGAAGTTAGTAGAAATGAATGACGAAACTTAAGTGGTTTTGCTAGATTGTGCAATTCACCAAGATACCTCTTGGCTATTCAGGGAACCACATGAAATGCAGGAAAAACTCCCGCTGCATCCTGCCAGGATCACACCACACACGGAGCAATAAGGAAGCAAAGAACCAGCAAAAATACTGGGGCGTACCCGTCATCTACTCTCCAACGAAAGAGGGCTAAGAAGACCAACTGTAAAACACCCACGATGTAAATTATAGGTGCCTTGGCATTTTGAAAGGGAGTGGGGAAATCTCCCAGAACCCAGAGTCTCTTAAGCCAAAATGCCACAGAAATATTTTATCATTTGACTCATGTGTATTCATGCCAGGTGGCACACAGCAGCATTCCAAATGAAAAATCTGACCTTTTAGGAAAGATAAAACTGCATGAACGTGCATAAGCAATTTGTTGCCGGGATGTTTCTTATATCAGATGGGAAGCCCACGGGCTGTCTCTGTATTTGTGCTCTAGCTCTTTAAGACGGACACCCACCCCGACACTCACCAGCTTGCAGACCGCTCTGCAGGGTGACGATTTTCTGCTGTTGCTGATCAATTAGGTTTGTGAGTGCTTTCACATGCTTCAAGGTAAGTTCAAGAACCACTGCTTTTTCCAGGTGACCCAAAGTCTGGAATAAAAAGAGCCTTGGGTCAGCCTTGAGGTCAGGAAAGCCCCACCTCTGGCACACTTATGAGTAATGACAAATGTCCTTTAAGGGGAAAAAAAAAAGGGAGAATAGCTTTTCCTGGTTGGCTAAATTTAGTTTTAAACATGCAGATCATGTTTTGTTTTTTTTTTTTTTAAAAAAGACATACATATGATTAAAGAATAAAAACGGGTGTCATGTGTCTTGGGAGGCATTTCAGAAGCTTTGACAGATAAATTTCTCCGGCAGCGGCAGCTGACCTGAACTCAGGGGAATCCGGAGATAACATTTCTCTGCAACCCGCAGAGGGACTTCTACTCGCCTGGCAGCCAAGAGGCTTTCCCTGGCTTCTCCCCTGACACCCTTTCCGAACTTCCAGCTCATCTAAGCTTTTTTGTCCCCTTCCTCCCCCAAATACCAATTTTTCCCTTTCCCCAACCAAAAGCTGCCGAAGTAGCTGTTAGCTACTGTCAAGAAAAGACAGGATGTAAAAAACGCACACCCAAGCCAGTCCCCTTACTTTAACAACAAAAAAAAAAAAAAAAAAAAGAAAGAAGGGAGGAAAGGGGAGAAAGGGGTCAACACAATCCGCATGTTGCCTGGCTTGCTCCTGGAAGTCAGGACAACTAGAGAACCCTGACAAAATCACCAGAGGGGGAAAGAATCTTAAGCTGTCTTGGAGCAGAAAGGCCAGCTGGTGTTGGAGCCAACTTGGACAGGGCCAAGCAGGCTCTCACCTCCGTGGCATGACGCTGCCAGAAAACCCGGGGCCTGGGGAAGAAGGGCAGGCCCCCTGGTGACACTGAGCCGCGCCAGCTCGGATGCGCCCGTCTGCGCGCAGTGCGCCGCGGGGCCTGCAGGCGGCGAGTGAGCCCCGCCGCCCTCTGGGCCGGGCTGGAGGCGCGCCAGCCTCTCACTCACTGTAAGTTTGAGGTGTTCGGGCAGGAGATCCTTCAGCTGGGCGATGCACTCGTTGATCCGGTCGCGTCTCTTTTTCTCGATGAGCCGGTGCGGCAGTTTGTAGGTCTCCTGCAGGAGGACGCACCGGGAGGCGGTGGGCGCCGGGCAAGGCGCCGCGAAGCCCCCGTCTTCTCCCCCCAGCCCGCCGCGCAGGACTCGCACCCAGGACCACCCCTGGCCCTTCTTTTCCACGAGCCCCCCTAGTGCACCCCACCCGCCCACCTCAAAGCGAGAAAACTTTTCTTGGAAACTCAGCGCGCGGCGTAAGGGGGCCGGGGCGCGGGGACCCCAAGGGGTGCGCTTACCTTGCTGTCCTCGCCGCGCTTCATTCCGCGCCTCGACTTGTACACCTGGTACATGTGGGCAAAATCCATGCTGCAGAGAGAGGGGCCGGGGGTCGTGACTTGGCGTGCGCACCGGCTGCAAGGCGCCCACCCGGATGCGCCCGGAGCGAGCTCCAAGTCGGGAGCGGGCTGGCGTCGGGGCTCGAGGGGGACCGGGAAGCGCCAACTTACCCCGGCAGGTCTCCGAGCTCCGGTCCCGGCGCTTTGGGCATGCACGCGGGAGGTGGCTGCGCGCTGGGGATCCGCTCCATGGCGCGGCGAGCCGGGGCCACTGCGCGCTCCCGTGCGCTGCGCTGCGCTGCGCTGCTGGCGGGCCGGGCAGGAGGGAGTGAGCGCGGTGCCCAGCAGCGGGGTTCGGGGGGCCCCGCGCGGAGGTGCCTCCGAGTCTGCGCCCCCCGAGCTCCCGGGCTGCTGGCCGCGGCGGCGGTGCGAGGCGGCTTCAGATCGGGGCGCGCATGGCCCGTGTCCCCGCGGCCTCCGGCTCCGGCCGTGCGCACCGACCGGCGGCGAGTGCTCCCTGCGCGCTCTGCGCCGCGCCGGCCGGGTGAATGAGAAGTGGGGCGGGCGGCGGGGGCGGGGGCCGGGGCGGGGAGCGCCGAGGGGCCGGGGGGGCCGAGCCGGGAGCGGTGGAGCGGGGCGGGCGGGCCGAACGCGAGCGGGTGGGTGGGCTGGAGCTACGTGTTCCACCCTGTGACTCCAGGCACGTCTGGCCGCGGCCGGCGAGGGAAGGAGCGACCTGCCCGCCCTCCCCCGGCTCCGTCACATGAGCCTCACGTGTCGGGCGACGCTCCCCCGGCCCCGGCCCCAGGTGTCTGCGGCCGCCCTTCCCCGAAGAGGGGGTGGCGCGCGCCCCGCCGGCGGGGCGGGGCGGGGGCGCGGGAGCCGGAGGGGACCGGCGCGCGGGGGGCGGCGGGGCGGGCTGGCAACGTGGGCGAACCTGCCCCAGGGAAATGAAGTAAGTTCCCGTCTCCTGGGAGGGGCCGGGGGAGGACGGGCCCGCCCGCGGCTGACTCAGGCCGGGAGAGGACTACCCCGCGCTCCGGCGGCCGGCCCTCTCCCTCCCGCGCCGCCGCCGCCCCCGCCGTCCCCAGGGCCGGGGTTCCTCCGCGGCCCGCCCCCGCCCCCACCGCGCCACCCGGCGTCCAGGAATCGCCCGCCTCGGGGAGGGGCCGAGGGCGGGGCGGATGTCACCCCATGGGAAGCGGGCGGCCGGCCAAGCGCAGGGGCAGCCGGGGCCGCCGCCGAGCACGCCGCGCGCACCTGACCGCCCCGGCCCCCGGCTGCCGGGCACGGCCTGCGGGCGGGCACCCGCCTGCGCGCGCACCCCTGCACCCCGGTGCCCCAGTGTCACCCCGCCACCCCCACCTCCGGCTCCCCGGGCACGGCCTGCGGGCGGGCACCCGCCTGTGCGCGCACCCCCCCCACCCCTGGGTGCCCCAGTGTCACCCCGCCACCCCCATCCCCGGCTGGCCGAGCGCGGAGAGACTCCGGGCGCCGTGCCCGGCGTTCCCTCCCTCCCTCCCCTGCGCCCTCCGGAGCTCGGGCGCCCGGGTCGCCTCCCCTCCGGCGGCGGCGTTACACAACCGCGGCGGCGCCGCCTGCCCTGCAGCCGCGCGGGGCGTGACGCTTCACGTGGCCGGCCGCGTCGCTGCGCCCCGGAGCGCTGACCCGGGCCCCGACCGCGGGGAGCGGGAGCGGCGGGGGCCGGCCGTCCCTGCCTGCCTGCCGGGAACCGGGCGGCGCTGTCTGCACCCGGCACCGGCGCGGAGGGACAAGGGGGAAAAACAAAAAAACCACCCAAATTGCGCCCAGTTCCCGTGCAGCCTTCGCGTGCGTTCGGCCAACACGTGCGCGCCGGGCGCCCTGCTCCGCGCGGGGCGTCTTGCACTGGCTAGAGACACGGTGATGGGGGGATCGGACGCCGATCGCGACCTTGAACTTGAACATGAAGGAAATGCAAGCCCTTCGGGGGGTTATATCGAGGCCACTGGCTCAACAGTGGGGGGAAAAATAATAATAAGACGGGAACTTCTGTTTTGCTTTTCGTTTTAATGCTAACCAACGCGCCTGGGCAGGGAAGTGGGGACAGGCCAGCCCCTGCCCCGAGCCTGGGCCGGGGGGACCGCCTCCTCCTGCGGCCCCAGGTCGCTGCAAGGTCACTCGGGCCGCCCGAGGCCCCCGCCCACCGGCGTCCCCCGGAGAGGTCGGGTCTCTGTGACCTGCTAGCTCGGCGGGGAGCGGGGAGAGCAGCGGAAGCGCGGTCCGGCGGCGCGCTGCAGGCGCGGGAGGCGGCCAGCGGAAAGTCGTGACTCAAATAAGGCCTGGCTGGGGACTTCGCTGACCCCGCGCTCCCGGGCCTGCAGGTTCGGGGAGTTGAGAGATGACTGTGAGCCTCTCCCGCCGCGCAGGGACCTGGCTGGGGGGGAAGGGTTGCAAAAACATAAAATAAAAATAAATGGGGTCACTGCTGGGACTGGGTGAAGAAGATGAGCCTCGGGTGCAGCTTGGGGGACGGTCTTCGTGGGCGGTGTCCTGGGCGACCTAGAGAACTGGGATTCACGCGCTGACCCAACTGGGAGTGGATTTCCTTCTGGTCGCTTTGGAGAGCTCCCACTTCCTGTTTGCATTTCAGACGCGTCGGGCTCTTTAGCGAGGGTGACAAACGCAGGCTCCGCCAGCCGCTGCCTGGCCCGGGCCTCACTCTGGGCTCCTCCCCGGGAATGGACTTTTCTGCGGGCTTTTGTCACCAGCCCTCTCTCTGGAGGGGGTGGCCGTGCCACACAGGCGTCTTCCTCCCCCAGGGTGGGCAGCAGGGCAAAAAAGCAAAGGAGGGGGCTGGAGTCCGCTCTGGATAGAGCCTCCCACCTAGGGTGACCTGGTTCCCCGTGCGACTTTACTATAGGGGCGAGTAGTTGTCATCATGACTGCTGTCAAAACCACTGTGCCCCCAGGAAATAAGGACTGGGAGAGGAAAGTCCCCATGCCCCATTTGCCGTCACCCCCCAACCTCGTGGAAGGAGTGAACCCAAACATCTCAGCCTCATGGCTCCTGGCAATAGCATTCTCAAAATCCTCTTGAGTTTATCCATACATTTTGCCCTTACCTGCTCTACAGTTGCAAATAAATACAACGTCTGCATTTCCTACATTTTATTTGTTCCAGATATACTCTCAAGCTGCAAGATCTATCCCCATCCCACCAAAGTTCCACCTTAACTGGGTTTTATTTTATTTTTTCAATCTGCTGTTCTCCTCTCCATAGCTTGTAACTATTTTTTTTTAAACTAGCTTAAACAAAATAATTCGCAGCAGGTAGATGACAGACTACTATTTTAGTCTGTCATCTTTTGTGGATAGTAAAACCTTTTCTATGTTAATTTCTCAATACCACCTGATGAGGCAGTCACTAATATTAGCTTAACTCCTTTTTTAAGACAGTTATTGAAAACCACTATGCACCAGGCACTGAACTAGGCCCTAGGGATATATAAATTATCCTCTTTGGAGAATTAAGCCTCAGGGAAGGCTCAATTATACAGGTTATGCAGTCTCTTATTAGATCTGGGACAAGACCCCCAGGTTTGTTGGACTCCAAAGCTCTTAATCACCGTACTTAAAACCACCTGGTAGGGTTGTATAGGTTGTGCACTGCTCAACTGCAGGGAGAGCCATTCACATTGCAGTCTGTGTGAGGGCACACAGAGTTGTGCAGTTGTAGCACAGAGCAGCTGCCCTGGGTAAGCCATTCTCTCTGTTTTGTCTCTTCTAAGTGCAGAGAGAATATAATTTTGAACAAGGGTAGGATAGGATCTTTCTTTTCTTTCTTAATGTGGCTCTGGATCTTGGTGGCCTGACACCATGTTCTGGAACAAGTCTATGCTGTTCCTCCCTACAGTGTTCCAGGCCCTCGCTGTGTAAGAAGTTAGAGCCTGAAGCCCCACTCCACACATCCACAACTTACTTGCTCAGGTATCCCTTTTTGCCTGTTTATGGAGCCTCAAAAATTTTTATCACAGATCTCAGTAAGAAATACATGTTACATCATGACTCAATACACACACATTTGTGTGTACGCACATCTTAAGTATATTTAAGCATAGGACAGCCAAGGCTTGGGTTGGGCTGTAGCAGTAAACCACCACTACCCTCTATCCTGCGCCCTTGAGTATAAAAATTGGTCACTTAAAAAAAAAAAAAATTAAGCCACTTAGGAAAAAGCCAGTGCAATGCATTTTTGCAGACGAAAATTTCACAAAATACTTCCCCTTCTTATGTGCATTCTGGTATTTTCTAGTCTAGTCTATTTTATTCATATTAAAAGAAAAATATTCAGGTTTTGACTTACTAAATGGATTTCACAACCCACCAGTAGATCCTGATCTGCAATTTGAAAACTAGCTGTGCTGATCCTGCTTGGATTCAATAGTATGGATGTCTCCAGCCCGGAAACGTCTGTTAACTCCTCCCCTTTGTTTCCTATATATAATCACCCTTATCAGTCTCTGCTCTTTTAAAAAAATAACTGCATCTAATTGTTTTATTGAGATATAAACAGACAATAAAATACACAGATCTTAAATGTTTTGGTTCTTGATTTTTGATAAATACTTTGATCTATGCAGCCACTACCCCGAACAAGATACAGGACATTTTTATCACCCCAGAAAGTTCCTTCATATCTTTTTCCAACCCACCCTCACCCCCACAATCACTTTCTGATTTCTATCACTAGAGATTAATTTTGCCTGTTACTAGGATTCATATATTAATATAGGAGTGTGCTGTTTTGAGTGAAGTTTCTGTTGCTTCACATGCTTTTGAGATTCTGCCGTATCGTGGCAGGTATCAGAAGTTCGTTCTTTTTTTCTCGCCGAGTGTATTTAATTGTATACTTATAACACCATTTGTTTGTGTAGGCCCTGCTGATGGACAGGCACGTCGCTTCCAGTTTGGGACTGGAGAATGAGAATGAGAATCCCAGTAGCTCCACAGCCAGTCTCACCAACAGTTAGGGTACACAGATTTTGTTTATTTTAGCCATTCCAGCTGTCGTGGAATAATATTATTGTATTTTTCAAGTTGAGCATCTGTTCTAGTGCTTACTGGCCATTGGCATATCTTCTTTAGTGAAGTATTTGTCCAGATCTCTTGCTTGGTTTCTTTCTTTTTTTTTTTTTAATAGTTATTTTTTAAAATTTATTTAATTTTTTATTCTTTTTCTTTTCATGGACAACATGGAACTTCATCCTGCTTGGTTTCTAAATTGGATTATTTATCTTTTTTATTGTTGTATTATAGAAACACAATCCAATTATGTATATTGACCTTTTGTCCTGCAACCTTGACATTATATTGTTGATTTGTAGACATTCCTTATATATTTGAACTATATGTCTTTTGTCAAAAACATAGTTTTATACGCCAGGCGCGGTGGCCCACACCTGTAATCCTAGCACTTTGGAAGGCCAAGGTGGGAGGATCTTTTGAGGTCAGGAGTTCGAGACCAGCCTGAGCAAGAGCAAGACCCCATCTCTACTAAAAAATAGAAAGAAATTAGCCAGACAACTAAAAATATATAGAAAAGAATTAGCCAGGCATGGTGGCACATGTCTGTAGTCCCAGCTACTTGGAAGGCTAAGGCAGGAGGATCGCTTGAGCCCAGGAGTTTGAGGTTGCTGTGAGCTACGATGACACCACTGTACTCTAGCCCAGGCAACAGAGTGAGACTCAAAAAAACAAACAAAAAAAACCCAACAAAAAACATGATTTTTTTAAATAATGTCTTTTAATAAGTAGAATTTTACATTTTGATAAAGTACAATTTATCATGTTTCTTTGATAGTTCGTGTGTTTGTTTTATCAAAAAATTTTGTATGATTATAGTCATAAAGATACTTTATTATGTTTTTTTCCTAGAAGCTTTATAGATATGATTCTTATATTTAGATCTGTGAGTTATCTCAAAATAATTTTTGTTGATAAAGTGAAAGAAGAGTTAAGATTCAGTTTTTTGTTCTGGCAACCTTTAAAGAGACGTTTGCTTCCCAATTGGATTGACTTCACCACTTAGTTGAAAATCAATCAGCCATATATGTGTGGTTCTATTTATATACTTTCTATTATGTTCCATTGTTCTATTTCTCTAGGTTTCACCAATACCACACTTTCTTGATTACTGGAGCTTTATCTTGAAATTGGATAGTGTTTCCAAGAAATCTTGAAATTGGATAGTGTGAATCCTCCAAATTTGTTCTTTTTAAAGATTGTTTTGGCTATTTTAGGTCCCTTGCATTACTATATCAATTTTAGATTTAGCTTGTATCTTTCTTCAGAGAATCTTGCTAGGATCTTTATACGAATTACATTGAATCTATGAATCAGTTAAGGAAAAGTGGACATTTAAGCAACGCTGTGGCTTCCTACCTATGAACAGGGGATAGCTTTCCATTTGTTTAGGTTGTCTTCATTTCCTTCAGCAATATTTATAATTTTCCATGGAAAGGTCTTACGCATCTTTTGTTAGATTTATTCCTAGCTATTTGGTATTCTTTTGATGATTCTGAAATTTTTAAAAAATGTTTATCACGAAAGAATGTTGAATTTGTCAAGTACTTTTCTGCATCCAATGAGACAATCATGTTTTTCCTCTTTTATTCTGTTAACAATGTGAGTTACATTTTTTTAGTGTTAAACCAGCCTTCCATGCCTGAGATAAGCTCCTCTTGATCATACGGTATTATCCATATTTTTATGACTGTATTTTCTTTGCTAATATTCATTAAGGATTTTCATGTCTATGGTTATGAAGGCATACATATGTAGTTTTTATTTTCTTGTAATATTAATAGTTGTCAGGTTTTAGGCTGGCCTCACAAGACAAGTTGGGAAGTAGTAGTTCTTTTCTGAAGGAGTTTCTGTAGGATCAGTACTATTTCTTCCTTAAAGAGAGAAGCCACTGGGGCCTGAAGTTTTCCCTGGGGGGAAGGTTTTTAGTATGAATATGTTTTCTTTAATAGATATGAAGCTATTTACATTTTTTATTTCTTCTTTTGTCAGTTTTGTTAATTGGTGTTTTTCAAGGAATTTGTCTATTTCATTAAAGTTTGTCAATTTATTAGTAGAAATTTTTATTCTTTTTAATGTTTATGTAGTCTGTAGTGATAAACCCTTTTCACCCCTTTGAAACATTTTTGTTAATTTATATTTTCTTTTTTTTTTTTTGAAGCTCTGACTCCAGGGTGGGGGGAGAAACGCAACACACGTAACCTAAACATTTGTACCCCCATAATATGCTGAAATAAAAAATTTTTTTTTTTAATTTATATTTTCTTTTTTTTTCTTTCTTGATCATCTTGCTAAGAGGACTATCAATTTTATTAATCTTTGCAAAGATCCAAAATGTTGTGTTTTTTTTTTTGAGACAGAGTCTTGCTTGGTTGCCCAGGCTAGAGTGCCGTGGCGTCAGCCTTCCTCACAGCAACCTCCAACTCTTGGGCTCAAGCGATCCTCCTGCCTCAGCCTCCCGAGTATCTGGGACTATAGGCATGTGCCACCATGCCCGGCTCATTTTTTTCTATTTTTAGTAGAGACAATGTCTTGCTCTTATTCAGGATGGTCTCAAACTCCTAAGCTCAAGCAATCCTCTCGCCTCGGCTGCCCTGAGTGTTAGGATCACAGGCATGAGCCACCACTCCAGCCTCAAATTTTGATTTTGTTGATTTTCTTTATTGTGTGTTCACCTCATATTTCATCAATTTTCTTTTATTTTTTACTGCCTTTCTGCTACTTATTTTGAGTTTAATTTGCTCTACTTTTTCTAGTTTAGTGTGATGCAAGGTAACATGATTTTAAACCTCTCTTCTTGTTATTTATGTTTAATAAAGTATTTAAATCTAAATATTTTCCATTAAGCACTGTTTTCATAGAGTCCCACAATATTTGATATGTGTGTCTTCAAAATCATTCATGTCAAAATATATTCTGTTATTTTTGTGATTTTTCTTTGATTTATGCGTTATTTAAAAGAGTGTTGTTTAATTTCCGAGTATTTGTGAATTTCTAGGTAACTTTTTCTTTGAAATAATTGTAAGGTCACAAGAAATTATGAAAATAATACAGAGAAGTTCCATGTATCCTTCACCCAGTTTTCCCCAAGGGGAACATCTTACGTGACTATTATACAATGTCAAAATAAGGAAATTGACATTGTTGCAATTTACAGACATTATTCATGTATCACCAGTTTTACATGCATTCACTTGTATGTGTGTCTGCAGTTTTATCACGTGTGTAGATTAGTGTAACCACCAACACAATCAAGATGCAAAATGCTTCTATCACAACTAAATTCCCTCATGTTACCCCTTTATATTCATACCCATTCCCTTCTGCTCACCCATCCCTAAACTCTGCCAATTGCTAATCTGTTCCCCATCTCTGTAACTGTATCATTTTGAGAATGTTATATAAATAGAATCATACAGCATAAAAACCTTTTGAGATTGACCTTTTTTCACTCAGCATAATTCTCTTGGGATTCATCTAAGTGGTTTTGTGTATCAATAGAAAGTTTCTTTTTTTAATCACTGAGTAGTATTCGAGATATGGGCATACCACAATTTGTTTAATAATTTACCCACTGAAAGATATTTGAGTTGTTCCAATTTTTTGGCTACTAAAAACAAACCTGCTATGAACATCTGTGTACACAGCTTTGTATGGATGTTAGTTTTCTTTTCTCTGAAATAAATGCCCAGGAGTTCAATTACTGGGTCATTTTTTAACGTGTGTTTATTTTTTTTAACACACTGACAATTTGCCAGAGTAGCTGTACCACTTTATATTCCCAATTGCAATGTATGACAGATCTATTTTCTCCACATACCTACCAGCATTTAGTATTGCCAGTATTTTTAATTTTAGCTGTTTAAATAGATGTGTAGTGCCAGGTATCTTTTTATTATTGATTTCTTATGTATTACTATTGGGTCAAAAGACACACACTATTACATTTTTTTTAAAATTTTTTTAAAAATTTAAATATTCTATTTTAATTAAATAAAAAGATTAAACTTACTTCCTCTTTATTTTTTTTCATAACAAAGTACCACAGAGATTTTAATTCTTTGACATTTATTAAAACTTCTTTCATTCCCAGGATGAACGTTCCATGTGGGTTTAAAAGTAATGTGCATTCTGCAGTTGTTGGGTATAATATTTTATAAAATCAATTGGGTCAAGTTGGTTTTCAGTGTTATTCAAATATATCTCTGCTGATTTTTTTGGCAATTTGTCCTATTACTGAGACAGGAGCATTGAGATCTCCTCAACTATGATTGTAATTTGTCCATTTCTGTCAATTTTTGCTTAATGCATTTTTTTTTTTAAATGGGGTTTTACTATATCACAGAGGCTAGAGTGCATGATTAAAGCTCACTCCAACCTCCAACTCCTGGGCTCATGTGATCCTCCTGCCCCCTGAGTAGCTAGGACTACAGGCATATGCCAGGTGTGTATCACTGCACCCAGCTAATTTTTATTATTTTTTGTAGAGACAGGGTCTTGCTATGTTGCTCAGGCTGGTCTCGAACTCCTGGCCTCACATAATCCTCCTGCCTCAGCCACCAAAAGTGCTGGGAAAGTGTCACCACACCCAATTGCTTTATACATTTTGAAACTCTATTCTTAGTTGCGTGTATATTTAGGATTGATAGATCTTTCTGATGATTGTTTCCTTTCATTATTAATACTTATCTTCTTTATCTCCAGTAATATATTTATTCTGAAGTCTACTTTGATATTATTAATAATAGAACCATACCTTCCTTATACTTAATATTTATGTGGTATATATTTTTTTACCCTTGTACTTTCAAATTGTGTCATTATAATTGAATTTTGTATTTGTCAACAGCCTACTGTTGGATCTTGCTTTTCTAACAATCTGACAATACTGCCTTTTAGTTGAAGTGTTTAATATATTTATATTTGATATAATTACCAGTATCGGTTGAAATATGCGTTTAATTCTCCCATATTGGTATCTGTTTTCTACTTATCCCATTTATTCTTGCTTTCTCCTACTTTCTTGCCTCACTTTGGGTGTATTGCATTTTTTTAATCATTCCAATTCATGTCTTGTTTTCAGCTACATTTCTTTGTTGTGTAATTTTAGTGGCTGTTCTAGAACAGTGGTTCTTAAACTTTACACATGTTAGAAACACCAGGTGCTCTTTTTTCTTTTTGAGACAGAGTCTCATTCTGTTGCCTGGGCTAGAGTGAGTGCCGTGGCATCAGCCTAGCTCACAGCAACCTCCAACTCCTGGTCTCAAGCAAGCCTCCTGCCTCAGCCTCCTGAGTAGCTGGGACTACAGGCATGCGCCACCATGCCCGGCTAATTTTTTATATATATATTTTAGTTGTCCCACTAATTTCTTTCTATTTTTTTTTAGTAGAGATGGGGTCCCATTCTTCCTCAGGCTGGTCTTGAACTCCTGAGCTCAAATGATCCTCCCACCTCGGCCTCCCAGAGTGTTAGGATTACAGGCGTGAGCCACCACACCTGGCCTGATCTACTTTCAAATAATAAAAAATATACAGCCTCACAGATTTTGTATTAACTTGACAACAGTATAATTCTATTTCCCCCCGCCCCTTTATGTTCTTGTTATCTGACATTTTATTTTTTACTTTTACATGTTATAAACCTGATCTTTTAGAATATTACACACACACAGACACACAGACAAAGATAGAGATGTAGATATTTTACTTTGTAAAAGATCTTTAACATTTAACCCCCCCCTTTTTTTTTTTTTTAATTCTTTACAGAGCTTTTAACTTCTTCCTACAGATCTGGGTTTCCTTCTGGTATCCTTTCTGTTCAGTCTGAAAAACTTATGTTAGCTTTTCTTGGAGTGTGGGTCTGCTGGAGATGAATTCTCCCAATTTTTATTTATCTCAAAATAACTTTATTTCACCTTCATATTTGAAGTGTCTTTTCACTGGGTATGGAATTCTAGTTTGGCATTGCTTTTCTTTCAGCCTTGTAAAGATGTTCTATTGTCTTCTGGCTGCCATTAATTTTAGTGAAAAGTCATGTGTTATTTGTATCATTATTTCCTTATATCTTTTCCCCCCTTCGATTTCTTTTCAAATTTACCACTTACCACTGCTTTTCAGAAGTTTGGCTATGGTTTGTTTAGGTGCTGTTTTCTTTCTTTCTTTTTTTTTTGTCCTCTGCCCCACCTCCCTAAATGCTGTTTTTTTCTCTGTATTTATTCTGCTTTGTGGGTGTGTTGAGTTTCTTGGTTCTATGAGTTGATGTCTTTCATCAGTTTTGGTAAGTCTTGGCCAATAAAGTTTTAATGATTTCTCTTACCATGTTGTCTCTCTTATTTGTGAGATCCCATTTACACATATGTTGGGTTGTTTGAAATTAGCCCAAATACTGTCAGATGTTCAGTTTCCTCTGCTTTTGAGTCTGCTACTAAGCTGCTACTAATGAATTTATTTTTGATATTGTGTTTTTCATTTATAGCATTTCCATATGGCCCTTTTTTTCTAGCTCCCACCACTTCGTTGAAATTTCCACTCTCTTTATGAATATCATCCTCCTTTCTATAAGATCCTTTAATGTTTTTATATTAGAGGTGTTTTTTATTTTAATATCTCAGTCTGATAATTTCAACTTTGAAGCTAGCTCTGGATCTGATTCTACTGATTCTTTTCTATCTTAACCAAGAGACACATTTTCTTGCATTTCCACGGGTCTTGGATGTTTTAAAATTGTATACTGAATATTTTGTGTGAAAGAAAAGTAGAATAAATACAAAAGTAAATAATAGGGGCTGAGTCAATCTGAGCTGTAATTGATCCTGTTGTACTTTTACTTTGATTCCGTTCACTACTGCTTTCTCGCTTTTGCGTTTATGTGTGTGTGAGGCAGGGTCTCACTCTGTTGCCCAGGCTGGAGTGCAGTAGCTCTCTGCAACCTCGATCTCCCAGACCCAGGCAATCCTCCTGCCTCAGCCTCCTGAGTAGCTTGGACTATGGGCACATGCCACCAAGCCCAGCAAACTCACCCCTTTGGCATATTTTAAGAGCGGGATTAGAACTTTGCCTTGAGCAGAGCCGGGTATCTGAGCACTGGGGAGATTCTTGAGATCTGACTGTGTTTCAAAAGTGAGTTCACACTGGCCGGACGCGGTGTCTCACGCCTGTCATCCTAGCACTCTGGGAGGCCGAGGCGGGAGGATAGCTGAAGGTCTGGAGTTCCAGACCAGCCTGAGCAAGAGCGAGACCCCGTCTCTACTATAAATAGAAAGAAAGTAATTGGCCAACTAATATATATAGAAAAAACCAGCCGGGCATGGTGGCTCATGCCTGTGTCCCACCTAGGCGGGAGGCTGAGGCAGGAGGATCGCTTGAGCCCAGGAGTCTGAGGTTGCTGTGAGCTAGGCTGACGCCACGGCACTCTAGCCTGGGCAACAGAGTGAGACTCTGTCTCAATAAAAAAATGTGAGTTTACAGGTTTCAGAAATGTGGGAGATCTCATCCTGCTTTGCAGCCCAGCCAATAGCTTTTTTTTTTATATATACTAATTTTGCTAGTTTATTAGAGCCTTACAATCAAGACACCAAATTATAAATCCATGTGGTCTATTTAGAAACGCCAACAGCTTTCTGATCTGTCTTTGCCATTGTCCCCTGCTGTCAGCCCCTCTGGAGAGAGAGCGCTTTCGGCCCTTCTGCTCCTCCCGCCGTGGCAACTGGCCGGACTCCGTGAAGCCCCGAAATGCCTCAGGAGGTTCCCTCGGCCCTTTCCCGCCCGCAACCTGGGCGGGCCGTTTCCAGCCCGGCGCGGGGCCTCCTGGGAAAGCGGGGGCAGCGCCGCTCAGCCCGCGGCAGCCGACTTCGCCCACCCGGCTGCTCACAAGCCCTCCTTCCTTTGCCCGAGGAGAAAATGCCCATGGCTGTCTCCTCTCCTACACACAGATAAAGCCTGTCACTTTCTTGAGTTCCGTTCACGTAGGTTCCTCTGTGCCCTCACTTCTCTCATGGGCTTGGCTGTCTGGTTTTGGTTGTGAGGGTGAGAACAAGTGTCTTGGAACCTAGACCTCTGACCCGGAAGTACAAGTCCCCCCGGAAACCACAATCTGACCCGGAAGTACAAGTCCCCCAGTAAACTGTATGTCTGACCCACAAGTACAAATGCCCCAGTAAACTACACATCTGACCCAGAAGTACAAATCCGCCACTAAACTATACATCTGACCCGAAAGTTCAAATACCCCCAGTAAACTATACCTCTGACCTGGAAGTACAAATCCCCCCCATAAACCGTACATCTGACCCGGAAGTACAAATCCCCCAGTAAACTCTACATTTGACCCAGAAGTACAAATCCTCCAGCTAACTGCCTCTTCCTGGAGATTAAAAGGTATGTAGGAAACACAAGGAAGAAGCCAATGATGTAGGATTGGAATATTTAAAAGCTGAAGCCAGTGCAGGGATCCAAAAAATAATAATTTAAAAAGTACACATACCAGGTCGTGCTAAAGGCCCGTTTGCAGACTACAGACGGGACTAGTTCCACTCTTCCGCCCAGGGGAAAGTCGCTGGATCTCACGTGCATGTAGATATCCCTCCGCTTCCCACTGTAAAGTCTGTCAAGACGCCAAAAAAAAAAAAAAAAATACAGGATGGTCAAGGTTTGCATCTGAGTCTATCAAACAGGTGCTGAGGTGCTAATCACACACACACTTGCATAAAGACTAAGGCGAAGAAGAGAGGCTCTGGGCACCTAGCAGGTGACATTTATTTTCAGAGGTTGGATAGAATGGATAGTGAGCTGAAGTGTGTTATTTTCTTCTCTGGATAATGTCCCACTCCCTCATCTGCCTCTTACAGCAGCGGTTCTCACAATTTTCTCCACATACAAGTCACCAGGGCATCTTGTTAAAATTCACATTCTCTCTTAGTGGGCCTGGGGTTGGGCTTCAGACAGTCTGCGCTTCTAACAGCAGTTAGATGATGCTTGTGATCTATGTATGACGCGTGAGGCCCCACCGCATGCGCACCTTCATTTTTAGGTGGGTCGTAGCAAGGGAACTTAGTCATTTGTGCTCAGGTGAATTTACAGTATGAAGGAAACAAGAGAAAAGATTTTAACTGAATTGACTAAATAAGACCAATAATCCAGAACACCCAAGAAGCAGCTAGAATGTGGCTCACAGTCACACACAGTGCAGAGAAAAGTGATATTTTAGTGTTGAGGAAATCTAGTGAAAGGGAGGCCTACCTAGAGTTCATCAAACTGGCTTCTTTGGACATGGCTTAAGCTTTTCCTTTTTTTTCTTTTTGAGACAGAGTCTCACTCTGTTGCCCGGGCATCAGCCTAGCTCACAGTAACCTCCAACTCCTGGGCTCAAGCCATCCTCCTGCCTCAGCCTCCCGAGTAGCTGGGACTACAGGCATGTGCCACCACACCCGGCTAATTTTTTCTATATATATTTTTAGTTGTCTGGCTAATTTCTTTTTATTTATAGTAGAGACGGGGTCTCGCTCTTGCTCAGGCTGATTTTGAACTACTAACCTTAAGCGTTCCTCCTGCCTCGGCCTCCCAGAGTGCTAGGATTACAGGTGTGAGCCACCACGCCTGGCCTTAAGTTTTTCGTGAAGTAGGCATCTGCGGTTCTAGGAGCTGGGGCTGAGGCAGTTCATTGCCGTAGGAAACAAGGCCTTAGAGGTCCTCAAGAGCCGTGTTGAGCATTAGGTTTAGATGTGATGCCTGGCACTGTGGTAGCTGTCTTGTGACAATTAGGGTCTCGCTCTTGCTCAGGCTGGTCTCAAACTCCTGACCTTGAGCAATACTCTCACCTCGGCCTCCCAGAGTGCTAGGATTGCAGGCGTGAGCCACCGTGCCCAGCCTCCTCTTCTTCTTATACTCATCCCATCCTGAGAGCCTCATTTTCATGACTTCATATAAATCTAATCACCTCCCAAATATCCCATCTCCAAACACCATCACACTGTGGTGGAGGGCTTCAACACTAGCATTTGTGGGGGACACAATTTAATCCATAAATGTCCTGTGCTTGGCATTGTGTTTGGTACTGGAAAGGCAAATATGATCTCTAACCCCCCAGACATGGGAGAGACAGACAATAACACGAGTAAACAAATAAATAAAATCAATTAATTTCCTTTATTTTTAACATGAAGGGAGGTAGGGAATTCAATTTTCCTTTTTTTTTTTTTTTAAACGGTCTCACTCTGTTGTCATCACCCTGGGTAGAGTGCAGTGCAGGTCATCGTTCGATGCTCACTGCAGCCTCGAACTCCTGGGCTCAAGCTATCTTCCTGCCTCAGCTTCTGGAGTAGCGGGGAGTACAGGTGCATGCACTACCATACCCAGCTAATTTTTCTATTTTTAGCAGAGACACGGGCGGGGGGTTGATTTTGCTCAGGCTGATCTCGAACTCCTGAGCTCAAGCGATCCTCCCACCTCGGCCTCCCAGAGTGCTAGGATGACAGGCGTGAGCCACCTCGTCTGGCCCAAATCAATTAATTTCTGAACATGACCCGCCATGAAGGAAACAATCAGGTACTGAGATAGCAAATAACGGGGTGAGAGGTGAGGAGCCCACAAGCCCCTTCTGATAATGGAATATTAGGCCGAGACCCAAGGAATGAGAAGGAGCCGGGCGTTAAAGCCAGGAGAAGGTCGTTCCAGGTGGGAGGGACAGAAAGGGCTAAGGCCTTGAGGTGGGAAGGGGCTTGGCATGTTGTTGGACCAGATATAAGAGCGGGGTGACCTGAGGGTGATGAATATAGAGGGAGTAACACCAGATGAGACTGCCGTGGTAGCCAGGGGCTGGATTATCTGCAGTTTTATTAATAGTCGGTAATACCTGATTTTTGGTACACGAGCACGTGTTGTGTGTTCACTCCGATTGCCTTCGTACTGCAGAATGTGTGTTGATTATTCCACTTCTTCAATTCACTTTGCCTGTAGGAATACCTTTTGAAACCAAGACACCTAACCACCTATGTGATTTAGGAAGACTGGAGAGGGAGCAAATACCATCACAGCATGGGAGAAGTTAAGCCGATTCGTTACCTGGGCCAGGTTTTCATTATTGTATTCATGGCGAATGCTTAGACCATCTGACCCCCACATTGACATCAGCTGGGCATGGCCAGCCACGCACAATGGTGTGACCAACTAAAAACTGACCATCTTGGACTACAGACCTGATCCTCCAGGGTGAAGATGCAGTGTGACTCCTAGAACCGAAGCAGAACTCCTCACCCCATTTGCCTCTTTCTACAGCCAAGCCAACGCAAACCCAAGGGGCATTTCCCCCTCTTCTTCTAAGAGCTTTCGTCCTGGCAGAAGACTCGAGGAGGCCTTTATCTACAATTTCATGTCCAGCCATCCACATCCTGGAAAGATAGAAAACATTTGCTTCATGGAGCTTATGGTAAGTTCAGCGCTTTTCCCCATCATTGAGTCTTTAGGGGCAGAATCTAGGGTTCTTCTTCCCCCCAAAGTTGTTCTGAGTCATCTTCTCTGCTTCTCTGAGTTGCAGTGAAAGCATTCCTGAGAAGCATGCAAAGAAAACGCAGGAGCACCAAGTCAAATCGGCAGCTTGGGACCTCCAGTGTCTGCAGTTTGGAGGGTCAGGTTTAGTGACTTTGAAGGACGTTGTACATTGCATGATCTGCACAGATTGGACCACTTGATTATAGAAATTACTGCCCCCGAAGTGCTAGTTGAAATGTTTTTGTCACGAAGGGAAAATAGGTATTGTTACGTAAAAGGGTCTGATCTGATGAGATGTAATACCAAAAAGAGAAGGAATGTTTGCAGACTGATGGGGGCAAGACAGATTGAGAATTTCATGGGACAAGCACTCTGGGCGGCCGGGACAGGAGGATTGCTCAAGGTCATGAGTTTGACACCAGCCTGAGCAAGAATGAGACCTCGTCTGCACTAAAAATAGAAAGAAATTAATTGGCCAACTAAAAATATATAGAAAAAAATGAGCCGGGCATGGTGGCGCATGCCTGTAGTCCCAGCTACTCGGGAGGCTGAGGCAGGAGGATCGCTTGAACCCAGGAGTTGGAGGTTGCTGTGAGCTGGGTTGACGCTGCAGCATTCTAGCCCGGGCAACAGAGTGAGACTGTCTCAAAAAAAAAAGATCTGATGGGACAACATAAGCTCAAGTCTCCATTTAAAACACCAAGTCAGACAAGGTTCTTTCAGCTTTCTAGACCTAGGGTGTTAAATTTCTGATGCCGGTTCTCAGGAAACAAACTAATTGCATAGGGAATATGGACATTTAGTAAATGTGGGGAGCCATTTTCATTCTGGAAATACACCCTTTCAGCTTTTTAATTCTTTTGTGCACTGCCCTATAATGTAGAACTACAGTGTTTTAGTATCAGTTGCTTGTGATAGAGTCTAATTAGATCAATGACCAAACAAATGAAGCTTTATTATCTAATATTTCCGCATGCCATCTGAGTGGGCATGGTTATCATGCCAATGCAGTGTTTAAACACCATATATTTTACTATGTTTATTTAGATTGCATTTACCCTGGAGTATTTTCACTTAAAAGGGGAGTAGGGGGAGAGTAGCAAATAGTTAGAGACACTAAACTAATGAGTAAGTAAGTGCCCCTGAGCATACGCCATTATAAACCCTTCAAGATGATTGTTTTCTTGGATTTAAAAGCAACCGGAAAAAAGAAAATGGGCGAGGGAAAAAAAATGGGTGAGTTTGCAGAATGCACGCGCTTTCTTGAACAAACACACTTTTTTCTCAGGCCTTTTGCCGCACCCAGCTTTAGTCATTAGCTCTGAGATCAAACAGGGCTTTCTGTTGGGAGGGACATTAATGAGGAGAATGCACACATGGAAAAATCCAGAGATCTAAGCAGAACATCCGGCTCAGAGAAGAGACTCTAAAAAGAGGCAGGAGAGGTCAGAGGCCTGCCTCTGATTCCCATCTGTTAATGCTGGGGTTATTTCCCTGGCTCCTCTTCCATCCATTCATTCATTCATTCATTCATTCATTCATTCATTCATTCATTCAACGCGTGCTATGCATTGTCCTGGTCGTTAGGGATTCCTTTATTGACTTTCACTTAGTCTGTGTTGTTTTCAAGAATGAAGGAAAATGGTCTGGCGCGGTAGGTGGCTCACGCCTGTCATCCTAGCACTCTGGGAGGCCGAGGCGGGAGGATTGCTTGAGCTCAGGAGTTCAAGACCAACCTGAGCAAGAGCGAGACCCTGTTTCTACTAAAAAGCAGACAGAAATTAATTGGCCAACTAAAATTTATATAGATTTGAAGCAAGACTTGTCAGTGAAAAAAAAAAACGAAATAAGTAAAAGATTTAATAAAATAATTTAAAAATAAATAAGTAAATAAATAAAATTTATATAGAAAAAATGAGCCGGGCATGGTGGCGCATGCCTGTAGTCCCAGCTACCCGGGAGGCTGAGGCAGGAGGATGGCTTGAGCCCAGGAGTTGGAGGTTGCTATGAGCTAGGCTGACACCACGCACTCACTCTAGCCTGGGGAACAAAGTGAGACTTTGTTTCCAAAAAAAAAATGAAGGAAACTGAGCAACTAGCAACTTCTTCTGGTGTGTGGAACAAAAGAGATCCAGTTGGACTTCCTTTCCCTGAGCCAGTTTGAAAGGCCAGCCTGGCCTGCTCAGAACGCCACCTGGGGGGTCCTGTGCCCGTGGCCAGACCTCCACGGCAGGCTCTGGCTCCGGGGCAGGGGCAGGAAAGGACTCCGCAGCTCTAAAGTTGAGCCAGAGTCACTACAAAACGGGAAAAAGAGGATTCAGAAATGTGTGTTGTTGTCTTCAAAGTGTTGACTCCCGATCAAATACTGCAAGCGAGGGGTGGCCACAGAGCGTGCGCACGTTGGGTTTATGGAATATTTGTTTTGCGGGTGGTGTTAGGTGTCCTTTGTGGTCTGGGCCTGGGATGAGGCAAGATTCGTTTGCAAGGGTACAGCATTTCAGCAGACCCTCGGTCTCAGTCTCGGGGGCGGAGTGCTTTCGTGCAAGTGGGTGCTTTCTCTCTTTTTTTGAGACAGAGTCTTACTCTGTTGCCTGGGCTAGAGTGTTGTGGCGTCAGCCTCGCTCACATCAACCTCAAACTCCTGAGCTCAAGCAATCTTTCTGCTTCAGCCTCCCGAGTAGCTGGGACTACAGGCATGTGCCACCATGCCCGGCTCATTTTTTCTATATAAATTTTAGTTGGCTAATTAATTTCTTTCTATTTTTAATAGAGACAGGTCTTGCTCTTGCTCAGGCTGGTTTCGAACTCCTGACCTTGAGCGATCCTCCCGCCTCAGCCTCCCAGAATGCTAGGATGACAGGCGTGAGCCACTGTGCCTGGCCAAGTGGGCACTTTCTTCACACTTGTGCCCTAGGTACCTCACCTTATTCTAGTCCTGGCACTACCCATCTGTTCTTCACTCCCTCCACTCCTGTCCCAAAGTGTCCACTGTCAAATAAATTTAGAAAATATCACTCACTCTTCTGGTTTGTACATACTGCACACCAGTCTATTAAAGGCTCTGAGAATTCCTGCAGTAAAGAAATCCTATAATCCTATCTAACCCTGCATTTCCCAACTGTACTGAACTGTGGAAATTCCTTTTCCTTTTTAAAGAAATACTTATTAACAGCTCGTGGGACATGAGAGGATGTTGGTTAAGAATTACCTCGAATGGTTGCGTATGGAATATACTCATTATTTTGAAAAGTTTTCTTCACTGAATAATAGCCATTTTCTGTTCTGGGTTTAGATTTGTTTGCAAGTTGCACTAAGCCCTCCAGAATTCGAATAAGGGGAGGATTAGAGCAGGGGTCCTCAAACTATGGCCCGAGGGCCACATGCCCGCCCAGGACATTTATCCAGCCCGAGGGTGGTTTTGCCCCGCTGCCTGTCCTGCTTAGCAGCCGACTCGTCCCGGGCCCACGGTGCGCATGTGTGGAACGTGCACCGCTCTCTCCAACGATCTGAGGGACAGTGAACTGGCCCCCTGTTTAAGAAGTTTGAGGACCCCTGGAGGAGAGTGTTTAGTCACACCCTCCAAATTCCAGTTTATCAGTTCATTGATTCAGTCAGCATCGGTTTAGCACTTACTATGTGCTAGGAATACAAAGGTGAGTAAAACGGACTTCCTTACCCCTAAGGGGCTAAGGAGTGGCGGAGACTTGCACAACTGATAATATAAGTCCAAACACAATCAGATAATTGCTGTAAAAGAGCAACACAGAGAAAACAGCTCAGAAAAATATCTTTTGATTATCATACCTCCAACCCATATTAGCTGCTCAATAGGGAGAAGAGCTGTTTGTGATATTTTTCAATCTTTCCTATAACACCTGGTAGGGACTATGCACATAATAGATGCTCAATAAATATTCATCAAATAAATGATATTGGAGGAAAATTCTTACAACTTAATAAACATTTGGTTATAATATCTATTAAAGATCACTCACAAAAACACTTTTTAAAAAAATTCAAATGGTTGTACCAACCCCTCTTAAGTTTGTTTCTCCATGTGCAAAATAATAGTTCTAATTTCACGGGATTTCCAGAGGATCAAGTGAGAATATATATGGAAAGCAGCTATTACGTTCCCTGACACCTAACAGGTGCCCAGTAAACCCCAATTAGTACAACTACAAAGCGCTGCTGTGCTTCTTGTCCACAAAGTTGCCATACATGGCATGTGATGAAAATGTCACTTAGAATTTTATTCGGCTACATCGAACATTCTGTTGCTTGCCAAGAACATAGTTCTGGAAGACTGGGTGACACGTGCAGGCCAGGAGCCCTGGGTAAGACTGCATACACGCACATCCCACAAGACAGCACACACGTCACACAAATACACACAAATGCATGTTCCTCCAACCCACCTCATAAAAGGCACCGATGGTAGCTTCCTAAATGGTCTGATTTCCCCAAATCCCCAGCGTGGACTTGCCATGACCACATTCGAGTTGAGTTCTTCCCCCGAAGGCCGTTTGGAGACACAAAGCGGGCTTGAGAACTAGGAGGGAGAACCATGAGCACAAGACCCGAGTCACAATAGGACTGGTGAGATTATACACCTGTGATCCTAGCTCTCTGGGAGGCTGAGGTGGGAGGATCGCTCAAGGTCAGGAGTTCGAAACCAGCCTGAGCAAGAGCAAGACCCAGCTCTACTAAAAAAATAGAAAGACATTACCTGGACAACTAAAAATATATACATAGGAAAAATTGGCCGGCCATGGTGGTACATGCCTGTAGTCCCAGCTACTCGGAAGGCTGAAGCAAACGTAGTGAGACTGTCTCAAAAAAAAAAAAAAAAAAAAAGAATTAATGACCAGGAGAAGGCAGGGCCTTGATCAAGTAAGACATTTGGCAGAGGGGCATGTACGTTGCATGTGTGTGTCATGTGACCTACAGAACAGAGTCCGGTGTGGGGCACACGGTGTGGCCTACAATTTATAAACATCGTCCAGGAGCCGAAAGATCCCCTTAAAGGACGCTGGAGCCAAGGCGAAGGCTTCTCGTTCTGCCTGCAGCTCGCCCTGTGGCATGGCACAGTTGCCGACCGGAGCGATCTGGCCTCTCTGGGTTGCTGGTTACAGCCAGGTGCAGATTCACGTCATCCTGTCCAGACAGCCCCAGGGGGACTCCAGGGTCATAGTGCAAACAGGCAGAGGCAGACTAAACTTCCTTTGGAAGTCTCTTGTTTCAAATTGAAAATAATGGTTGTTTTCGCCCAAATTTTCTAATTTTTTTTTTTTTTTTTTTTTTGAGACAGAGTCTCACTCTGTTGCCCCAGCTAGAGTGCTTTGGCGTCAGCCTCGCTCACAGCAACCTCAAACTCCTGAGCTCAAGCGATCCTTCTGCCTCAGCCTCCCGAGTAGCTGGGACTATAGGCATGTGCCAGCATGCCTGGCTCATTTTTCCCATATATTTTTAGTTGGCCAATTAATTTCTTTCTATTTTTAGTAGAGACGGGGTTCTCGCTCTTGCTCAGGCTGGTTTTGAACTCCTGACCTCGAGCGATCCTCCCGCCTCAGCCTCCCAGAGTGCTAGGACCTAAGAAGTCTAATTAATCCCGCAGTAGGCACTCCCCACTCTGAAATAGCCCCTCCTTTAGCCATAAGAGAATGTCAAAGACCTGGAACTGCGGGAGAGTGAGTGAAATCCACTTATCTCTTTTCTTCCTTGTATATCTCAACTCCGATGATCTGGGAAAAATTTCAAATCTACAGGAAAGTTGAAAAAAAATGTAGCAACAATACCCATTATCCTTCAAGTTCAACAGTTGTTAATGTTTTACTATGTCCACTTTATTTTTCTCTCCTCACACGCATATATAATGAGAAAGAGACACACACAAAACACACATATATTTACTTTTTTTTCCTAAACCAATTAAGAGTTAGTTGTAGGCATAAGGATACTTCTCTCCTTCATACTAAGAACAAGGACATTCTCCTTTGTAACCACAAATAATTATTGAACTCAAGATGTTTAATGTTGATGCGGTATTGTTATCTAACATACAGCCCATAATCAGATTTTCCCAAGTCTCAACAATGTCCTTTAAAGTGTTGTTTTCTTTCTTTCCCCTTCTGCTCTGGTATCCAATTAAGGATGACATGTTGCATTTAGCTGTCTCTTTTCTTTGGTCTCCTCTCTTTGTCTTTCATGCCATTGATATTTTTGGAGTCCAAGTTCTAGTTGTTTTGCCAAATGTCCCTTAATTTGGAACTCTGTGATTCTTATGATTAGAATCTACATTTTTGTCTGGAATGCTATTAATATATACTTCTCAGTACGTCCTTGCGGGCACATGACATGAATTTTTTTGTGATGTTCATTTTGACTACTTGGTTAATATCATGCCTGCCAAGTCCACCTTTATAACAGAACATTTTCCCTGTATAATTAATAAGTAATTCACATGAGAGCATGTGAATACCCTGTTTTCCAACCACCTTCCACCCAGTGGTGATTTTTGTCTGAATCAACCATTTCTGTGATTGGTCGTGAAACAGATTGGTTGTGAAACAGTGATTTTCTATTTCTATAATTTCTTCTACATTTATTATAATAGTATTCTGTTAAAGAAAAAAAGCTCTTTCCCTCTACCCAACATTAATTTTTTTTATTTTTGGTAACAATTGGTAATAATAATATTCAGTGCACTATCATCTATTTCTGTCTTTATTCATTTTGATGTTCATATTGCCTGAAATGCAGCCAAAGCACCTTCGGGCTGGGCTGGCGCTCCTCTCCTTTCGAGACACCACATCAGCCTTTGGAAGTGTCCTCACTGTCTGGGAGAAGATGTTCCAGACACCCTTGTCCTTTTTTCCCCAGCCCTGGAGCTGGTCATTTCTCCAAAGAGCCCTGATTCCTTTTCATAGAGAACGGTATTTAGAAACCAAGGTCTAGGTGGAAGGTGTGCTTATTGCTGTTGGAATGACATTGCTCCAGGCTCTGGCAGTAGTTAGGGCAAGGGAATCATGTATGTATAAACACATGGATGTCCAGACATAAATCTGCACATATCTACAGCTACTTCTGTATCTGTACACATTAAAAACCATGAGTTAATACTGATAACTCCAATTGCACTCCAACACCACAGGATTCATTCTGTTCTTCTCCCTTTTCATATTTGCAAATTCATTTCTTCAACAATGAGAAACCATATGGAAGACAAAAGGTAATTTTGCGAACGTTATATCCCTTGAATGGAACGCTACTCGGTGATAAAAAGGAATGAGTTGATGTTCAACATATGACATGGACGAATTCTAAAAAATGATGTTAAGCAAAAGAATCAAACGCGTAAAATAGTCAGATACACAATACGGCATATTCCATTTATACCAAGTCCAAGAACAAGCAAACTAATCTAGGATGCTAGAAATCAGAAAGTGGGTGCTTTTGGAGGGTGTGGGAGTTCTGACTAGAAAGGAACCAGGGGCATTTTGGGGGGTGATGGAGATGTTCTAGATCTTATTCTCAGTGGTGGTTACACAGGTGTATTCAGTCATCAAAATTCACTGAACCACATACCTGAGACCTGTACATTTTGTTGTACGTAAATTATAGCTTAATAAAAAAGATATAAAAATACAAAAATGGCTCTTAAAAGAAAAGTTATTAAACTTCACTCATAATAAGAGATGAAAATTAAGGCTGAGATATCACTTTCATGTGTATAAATGGCAAAAAATCAAAAGCTTGACAACACACGCTATTGGCAAGACTGTGGGGAAATTAGCATTCTCATTTGCTGGCAGGAATGCAAAAGCCAACAGTCCCAATGGAAGGGAACTTGGTAATATCTAAAAATAGCTAAATTTGCCCTTTGCACCACCAGTATCACTTGTGGGAATTTATCTTGAAGATATAGTCTAATGCTAGATTTCCATGTATACTTGGGTCAATTTCTGCACTTCCTATTATTTTCTACTAATCTGTGTTCTTATGCTCCAATACCACACAGTTTTGATTATAGAGGATTTATAGTATGTTTTAATGTCTGTTAGGGCTAGTTCTCCCTCTTTATCTTTTTTTTTTTCAGTTTTTCTAGCTATTATTATTTATTTTATTTTTTAAAAAATATATATGAAGTTTAGAATAAATTTTTCTAGCTCTAGAAACAAAAACATCACTTTTGGGGGGGGATTGCATTAAATTTATAATTTAGGGTAAGTGACATCTTTTTATGGTCTTACTTTTCAAAAGCAAGGGATGTCTTTCCAGTAAGTGTATCTTTATGACTTTCAGGAATGTTTTAAAGATGTCTTCATGTTAGCTTTTGCACATTTCTTATTAACACCTAAGCATTTTATCTTTATTATTGTTGCTATTGTAAATGGAGTTTTTGGTTTCACTATCTCTTCCAACTGGTTGTTGTTTTTGAATACAAAGCTATTGATTTCTGTAGGTTAATTTTGTATCAGGTCATACTATTAAATTATTTTATTGTTTGAGTTAGGTTTATCATTGAACCTCTTGGGTTTTGTAAGCATACTATCATATCATCTGCAAATATAGATAGTTTTACTTCTGCTTTTTCAATTCTTATGCCTCAAATTCTTCCTCCTGTCTAATTGCATTTGCTGATATCTCCAACACTGTGTTAAATAGTAGTAGAGATAGTGGGCATTTTTGCCATATACCTGACTTTAGTGGGAATGTCTCCAGGTTTATTTATTTATTTATTTATTTATCAGAGTGTCTCTGCAAAACAGTTTTTTTCAATGAAATAAAAAGCTGGGTTTCAGACTTAGGTATTTTTATTGTGCTAAGGAAATATCCATCTTCCTATTTTATTTGGAATGAGTGTTGAATTTTATCAAAATCCTTTTCCTTTTATAGAAATAATCATATAATTGTTCCTGTGTTAATACGGTGAATCATCTTAATAGATTTCCTAATTTTAAACCATTCTTGCGGCCGGGCGCGGTGGCTCACACCTGTAATCCTAGCACTCTGGGAGGCCGAGGCGGGCGGATTGCTCGAGGTCAGGAGTTCAAAACCAGCCTGAGCGAGACCCCATCTCTACTATAAAAATAGAAAGAAATTAATTGGCCAACTAATATATATATAAAAAAAAAATTAGCCGGGCATGGTGGCGCATGCCTGTAGTCCCAGCTACTCGGGAGGCTGAGGCAGGAGGATCGCTTGAGCTCAGGAGTTTGAGGTTGCTGTGAGCTAGGCTGACGCCACGGCACTTACTCTAGCCTGGGCAACAAAGCGAGACTCTGTCTCAAAAAAAAAACAAAAAACCATTCTTGCATTCCTGACATAAACTCGACTTCATCATGATGTATTTTTAAATGTGATATTGGATTCTGTTTGCTTATGTTTTATTTGGGGTTTTTTTAATCAATAGTCCTAGGTGAGACTGATTTATAATTTTTGTATGCGTGCTGTATTTATTAGGTTTAAATATAAATGTTAATCTTGGTTTATAAAAAATTTAGAAGCCTTTTTCTATCTTCTATGCTCTGGAATAATTCATGTAGCATTGTTATTGGAATTTTGAAGATTTGTTAGAATTCCCTTGTGAAATCATCTGAGTAGGATAATTTTTTAATGGGATAGGTCTTTGAAATGTTCTTTAATATTTCTGTGGAAATTTGTTTGCTTAAGCATTTTCTCCCACTGGGGTAAGTTTTGCAAAATTGTATTCTTAGGAAGTTATCCATTTCATCCAAGTTTTTTCAAATTTATTTATGTATGACTATGTGATATAGTCTTTCATGATTTTAAAGTTTTTCTACATGTTAGAAGTTATTTCTTGGCCAGGTGTGTTGGCTCATGCCTGTAATCCCAGCAATTTGGGAGGCTGGGGCAGAAGGATCACTTGAGCTCAGGAGTTTTTGTTTGCAGTCAACTGTGATGATGCTACAACACTCTAGACCAGGCAGTGGCTCAAAAAAAAAAGTTATTTCTCACTTACATTTCTCATATATTTTTCTTTTCTGTTTTGTCTTCTTGATTAGGTTATCTAGTATTACTCTCCACCCCAGGAACCACCATTTTTTAGTGAGTTCTATTATTTTCCTGGTGTTTAAGCCCATTAATTTCCTGCTTTAATACGTATTACTTCTTTCTTTAAGCTTTGTTTTTGTTGGCTTAGTTGTTGTTTTCCAGCTTTTTTGAATTGGAATTTAATCTACTTTCCCCCTTCTTTTATTTTTATTAATATAAGTGTTTAAGGCTATGAATATCTCTCTAATCACTGCTCTGATGTATCCCATAAATTCTCATATATAGTGCTTTCATTATTATTAATATTTAGAAATGCCACTATTACAGTTTTTATTAATATTTCCACTTTCACCTGAGTGTTATTTAATAGTGTTTTAATTTTCACTTGTAAAGGCCTTTAAAATATTTTGTAGCTTTATTGTATTGTGATAAGAATTATGTTTTAAAGTACTTATCAGCGAAAAATTTTTTTTTGTCTCCCAGAATCTTTAAGTAAAATAGACATAGAAAGGTCTGCTATGTTCATCTGAGCCCCTGGCCTACAACTACATATCCCTCACAGTATGTTCAGCATTTTTGGGGGTCAGACTTTTTAAAAGGTAGAATCAGTTCTTTTATAATGTTCTAGTGTTACCTTCTTTTAAAATTTTTAATTTATTTTATTTATATATATATATATATATATACCATGTTTCCCCAAAAATAAGACAGGGTCTTATATTTATTTTTCCTCAAGAAAATACCCTAGAGCTTATTTTTAGGGGATGTGTTATTCTTTTTAAGTATGGTACAACCATCTACATTGATTCAAATAGAGTGAATTCGTCTTCTTCTGGAACATCATCATCACTCTCCAAACCCCGAATTCCGTCCTGAATTTCTTGCAACTCGTATTTCCTGTAGAACCATTGGCTCCAAAAGCACCAGAGCTCTCACAGGGCAGATGAGAAGGGCTGCTCATCTTCTTGACCGCCGGGCGACGACAGGCATGGGTTGTGCAGAAGCGCTGCGCAGCCACGCCCGTCACTAGGGCTTATCTTCGGGGTGGGGCTTCTATTGTGCAAATGCTTAGAAATCCTGCTGGGGCTTATTTTATGGGTAGGGCTTATTTTTGCGGAAACACAGGGTGTGTGTGTGTGTGTGTGTGTGTGTATATACACACACATATACATATAGATAGATCTAGATACAGATTTTTTTGTAGAGGTAGAGTCTCACTGTGTTGCCCAGGCTGGGGTGCAGTGGCTGTTCACAGGTGTGATCATGGTCCACTGCAGCCTCAAACTCTTGGGCTCTAGTGAGCCTCTGGCCTCAGCCTTGGGAGTAGCTGGGATTATAGGTCATGCCACCATGCCTGGCTAGTACTACTACTTGTCAATATAATGACAGTATTTGATTAAAGTGATCTGGATACATCAAACTATATGGCTCACTAGAATACCAACCTAAAATGTATATATACATTTAGTTTTTTTGTGATTTAATAATTTAATGAGAACTAAATTCTTCCTCTTTTTTTTCAGTTCACTGAAAATATTTGATCTCATGCAATCTTTGTTTTACTGTATACTAAATGTCACCTAATGGGTAACAGTCTTACATTAAGAACAAGGTGATGGGCCGGGTGTGGTGGCTCACGCCTGTCATCCTAGCACTCTGGGAGGCCAAGGCAGGAGGATCGTTTGAGCTCAGGAGTTCGAGACCAACCTGAGCAAGAGCGAGATCCTATCTCTACTAAAAATAGAAATAAATTAGCTGGACAACTGAAAATATATAGAAAAATTTAGCCAGGCATGGTGGCACATGCCTGTAGTCCCAGCTACTGAGGCAGGAGGCTGAGGTAGGAGGATCGCTTGAGCCCAGGAGTTTGAGGTTGCTGTGAGCTAGGCTGATGCCACAGCACTCACTCTAGCCTGGGCAACAGAGTGAGACTCTGTCTCAAACCAAAACCAAAAAAAACAAGGGAATGACTGTATCACCCAACCTAGCACAAGGCCTAACAGTTAACAGTGAATATTTTTTTAATTCATAAGTGAATAAATGAATATTCTACATACAGATTATAATTTACTTTTGCAAAATAACAGCACTTGAATAGATCTTTAAGTAGTTAAGTGTGATTGCTTTAATCTTACTACTAAAAACACCTTTCTGTCACATTTATAATCTAAGTTTAATGGGTTGTAGTGCCTTTTAGCTTAAGTGCAGTGCATTAGAAATAGCACTTTCAAGGGTGGGTGTCAGAGACCTAGAATTTTCTCCAGCTAATGGGAAGGAACTGTTGCTTTAAAATAATAAATTATGCATTCTTTCAAGTGATACCAAGAAAAGACTTTTTTTTTTTTGACACAGAATCTTACTCTGTCACCTGTGCTAGAGTGCTGTGGTGTCAGCCTAGCTCACAGCAACCTCAAACTCCTGGGCTCAAGCGATCCTCCTGCCTCAGCCTCCCGAGTAGCTGGGATTACAGGCATGTGCCACCATGCCCGGCTCATTTTTTCTATCTATTTTTAGTTGGGCAATTAATTTCTTTCTATTTATAGTAAAGATGGGGTCTCGCTCTTGCTCAGGCTGGTCTCAAACTCCTGAGCTCAAACGATCCTCCCGCCTCAGCCTCCCAGAGGGCTAGGATGACAGGCGTGAGCCACCATGCCCGGCCTGGACATCTCCTTTTGTTGTTCCAAAGGCACCTTTCTCTCCTATCATGCTCACTTGATGTTTGTTTTAAAGGCCACTGTTGAAATACATGTGAGTGGACAATCTGTTTTGACCCATCAACACTTTGGGTTCCATTAGCACATCATTAAGATTGAGTGTATCCAATTTTCTGCCTGTAGTGGCGGCTTTCAGGATGGGTGTTGGGATACGTAGGTTTTAATTGGGTTTTGACTCACCCTTAGAAGACAGTTCAGGGCAAGGCTGCCGTGCTGGTTAGGCACTGAGGAGGGAGGGTGGGAATTACAGAGTGAATTCCTTTCATTTTATAGTTTTGCCCAATAGAGGCACTGCCACTGGACACAGAATTCTGAAATTGTCACTTTTGTTACAAATAGTAAGTTTATCATATAACCAATGTGCAAAATCTAAGGCTTCATATAGGTTGCTGAATTTTAATATGTGAATTCAATTTTCTTCCATCTCTCAGGATTTTTTGTTGTTGTTGTCCACTTCCTATTATAATTTTAGAATTTAGCATTCGTTCTATGGACACAACAAAGAAACTATAATACTTTTGCTCTGGAAAATATCTAGTCTGAAGGGTATATGATTCCTTTTCCTGTGACTTTGTTTTTTCATAATTTGTAAAAGAGTTTAAGAAGTATCTTAATCTTTTGTGTCTAAAGATTTTTTTTTAAATAATAATAGGTAAGTTTTCCTAGATTATATTTCTACCACATCATACTTGTATGTGGGAAAGAGCCTTGTAAAAATCATTAATGTGAAACCAACGAGGCCAATGAGAGCTATTATTTTTTATTAGAAAATTAACTTCCAAATGAATGTTTAAATGCAAGCTTCACATAGTTAAAAAAGCAATTAAGTCCGATTCCTTGACACTTGAAAGCTCTTTTTATATATTTATTGTTTCTTCAACGAATATTTATCAGAGACTTGCTCCGTGCCCAGCAGTACGCTTGTGTTATGATGGAAATGAGGAGCTTGCTACCGGGGAGCTTAATTCTAGTGGGGAAGGCAGACAATAAATAAATAAGGTTTAATTGCTGCTTGTAAATGCTAGGAAGGAAATAAACTGAATGGAGACACTGAGAGGGAGAGGCTGACTGGGGGAGGCCACTCGAAGGAGGCTTTTCCTGAGACAATGAATGGGAGTCGAACCCTGAGACGGAAGGGTGAGCCCAAGGCAGCCACCAGGGCAGGGAGATGCCTGGCAGCAGAGGGACAAGGCTCAGAGGAGGGAAGGCTTAATGTTCAAGAGACAGAACAGGCCGGGCGCGGTGGCTCACGCCTGTCATCCTAGCTCTCTGGGAGGCCGAGGCGGGAGGATCGCTCAAGGTCAGGAGTTCGAAACCAGCCTGAGCAAGAGTAAGACTCTGTCTCGTTTCTACTAAATTTAGAAAGAAATTAATTGGCCAACTAAAAATAAAAACAAAAAAGAAGTTGATTCCTTGGGTTAAGTGGTGTCTGCCACAACTTTTCATTGAAAAAGTCCATTTTTACTGTTTAAGCTGTGAAATAGCTCCTCCTTTAAGAGAGTGTCAAAGACCTGGAATTGAGGGAGAGTGAGTGAAATCCGTTTAATTCTTTTCTTCTTTACATATCTCATCTCCAATTAGTGGTTTAGATAACTTGTAGACACAAGTGGAAATTTAGAAGAATGCAACAGATCATGTGGCATTCTATTAACTTAGAGTAGCAGGGCGTGATCAGCTTATTACCGTGGGGTCAATGGAGAGGTCATTGCATTGGAAATCCAAGTCAGGGACCAAAGTTTCAGTCTCTAATCTGCCACTAACTGGCCATGTGACCTTAGCCTATTTAACTTCTCTGGTCTTCAGTTTTTTCATCTATGATTTGAGATGGTCTTTATAGCTCCCTCCAGCTTTGACTGTTCATGATTCTATGATTTCACCCCATTTCACTTAGTGAACAATACTAGATCACATTTATCTGATGGACAGTGTGGGAGCTTTAATATCTTTAAAATTTTATAAATCACAACACCTAGGAAATTTTTTTTTTTTTTTTTTGAGACAGAGTCTCACTCTGTTGACCGGGCTAGAGTGCTGTGGCGTCAGCCTAGCTCACAGCAACCTCAAACTCCTGAGCTCAAGCGATCCTCCTGCCTCAGCCTCCCAAGTAGCTGGGACTTACAGGCATGTGCCACCATGCCCGGCTAATTTTTTCTATATATTTTTAGTTGGCCAATTAATTTCTTTCTATTTTTAGTAGAGATGGGGTCTCACTCTTGCTCAGGCTAGTTTTGAACTCCTGATCTTGAGCAGTCCTCCCGCCTCAGCCTCCCAGAGTGCTAGGACCTAGGAATTCTAATTAATCCCAGAGTAGGCACTCCCTACTCTGAAATAGCCCCTCCTTTAGCCATAAGAGAATGTTAAAGACCTGGAACTGTGGGAGAGTGAGTGAAATCCACTTATCTCTTTTCTTCCTTGTATATCTCAACTCCAATGATCTGGGATTAATTAAAGGAGAGGCTATTTCAGAGTAGGGAGTGCCTCCTCCTTATAAGTGCTCAGTAAGTAGTCTTGTGAACCAGGACACTGGTTTTGATGACTGGACTTTTGCTGTGTTAATAATCAATCCCTTTATTCTATGTGACCCTAGAAAAATATTTTATAACTAGGTCACTTCTTCTTAGTTGTATGGGTTGATATGTGTCCCATCAAAATTCATATGTTCAAGTCCTAAGCCTTATACTCCAGTATCTCGGAACATGACCTTATTTGAAAATAAGGTTGTTTGCAGATATAATTAATCAACTTGAAATGAGGTCATGATGGTTGGCCCTAAATCATTATAAATAGTGCCCTTGTAAAAAAGGAAATTTGGACACAGAGACACACATACAGGAAGAACATCATGTGACGATGGAGGCAGAAATCAGAGTGATAGTTTATCTACAAGCCGAGGAACAGCAATTGCCAGAAAACCACCAGAAGCTTCCAGAGAAGCCTGGAAAAGATTCTCCCTCACAGTTTTCAGAAGGAACCAACCAACCCCGCTGAGACCTTGATCTTGGACTTGTAGCCTCCAAAACTGTGAGACAATAAATTGCTGTTATTTAAGCCACCCAGTTTTCGATACTTTGTTACAACAGCCCTAGCAAATTAATGAACTTGGTATCCCTGATTTGGTAATCAATGTCTTGAGCAGTTATAATAGTCTGTGTAGTAAGTAAAGAAATCGCAGGCTTACTCTTGTATAGATCTCAAAACCATGACTGCTATGGGTTGAATGTCTGGGTCCCTCCAAAATTCATGTTGAAACTTAATCCCCAATGCTGTGGTATTAAGAGGTGAGAGCTTTAGGAGGTGATTAGGTCTTGAGGGCTCCACCTTCATGAATGGGATTAGTGTCCGCATAAAAGGGCTTGAGGGAATCTGTTTAGCCCTTTTTGCCCTTCCAACATTTGGGGACACAGCAACAAGGTGTCATCTGAGGAGCAGAAGGCAGGCCTCCCCTAGACATTGAATCTGCCAGTGCCTTGATCTTGGACTTCCCAGTCTCCAGAACCGTAAGAAATCAATTTCCGTTTCTTTATAAATGACCTCGTGAAAGATACATATATATATATATTTTTATATATATATATATATTTTTTTGAGACAGAGTCTCACTGTTGCCCAGGCTAGAGTGAGTGCCGTGGTGTCAGCCTCGCTCACAGCAATGTCAGACTCCTGGGCTCCAGCGATCCTCCTGCCTCAGCCTCCCAAGTAGCTGGGACTACAGGCATGCACCACCATGCCCGGCTTATTTTTTCTATTTTTAGTTGTTTGGCTAATTTCTTTCTTCTTCTTCTTTTTCTTTCTTTTTTTTTTTTTAGTAGAGACGGGGTCTCGCTCTTGCTCAGGCCGTTCTCAAACTCCTGAACTCAAGCAATCCTCCCTCCTTGGCCTCCTAGAGTGCTAGGATTATAGGCGTGAGCCACTGCGCCTGGCCGCTAACTCATTCTTTCAACAGATTTTTACTCTTGACACCAAAGAGATAGACTAGAACTCATTATTCTCTAACTGAATTTAAGTATCTTAGTTGTATCAGCATACATATGGTCACATCTATAATACACAGAAATTATATTCAGACTTTTGAGTAAAACTCTGAACGATTGCTCATACTTCCTATATGGATATCAGAAAAATATCAGTCTTATTGCTGTAGAAGTAATATGAAGAAGAAGAAGAAAAAAAAAGAAAAATATCAGTCTTAGCAATAAAGGGACCCAGTTATGTAGAAAAGGCTTCTGAAGAATACAGACAGATAAGGTGAAGACTGACCTACTAAATATTTCCATTTGTGTTTTAGGTTTTGCTATAATCTTAGAATGTGGGGATCTCAATACATGTTATACTTTACCGGCTGGGCGCGGTGGCTCACGCCTGTACTCCTAGCACTCTGGGAGGCCGAGGCGGGAGGATCGCTCAAGGTCAGGAGTTCGAAACCAGCCTGAGCAAGAGTGAGACCCCGTCTTTACTATAAATAGAAAGAAATTAATTGGCCAACTAATATATATAGAAAAAATTAGCTGTGGCCGAGCGTGGTGGCTCATGCCTGTCAGCCTAGTACTCTGGGAGGCCGAGGCAGGAGGATTGCTCAAGGTCAGGAGTTGGAAACCAGCCTGAGCAACAGCGAGACCCCGTCTCTACTAAAAATAGAAAGAAATTAATTGGCCAACTAAAAATATATAGAAAAAATTAGCCGAGCATCATGGCACATGCCTGTAGTCACAGCTACTCGGGAGGCTGAGGCAGGAGGATCGCTTGAGCCCAGGAGTTTGAGGTTGCTGTGAGGCAGGCTGACGCCACGGCACTCTAGCCCAGGCAACAGAGCAAGACTCTGTCTCAAAAAACCAAAAACAGTTTTGTTTTGCAAAAGATAGAGTGACTAGCAAGAAAAGAGGAACTTGTGTTCATCCTAAGGAGCTGTTCATAGCTAGTCTGGATGCCACAGGGCCATTGGAAAAACTCTTACGATTGTGGTTGAAATTAGAGTGACTTACTTAAGCACACCATTTGGGGTGAAAAGTCATTATACGTGACATTCAACTTTGATAGTGGTAGAGGAAGAATGGAGACTTCAGATTTTCTTCGGATTCACAGTGTTATAAAGACAAACAAATGAAAACAAAAATGACCCCCTATGAGCCCAAAGGACGTAACTTTGACAGTTATCAGCGTGAAATAATTCACCTAGTCCTTTGAAAGTTCTAACAAACACCAGAGAAAGCCTTCACCCAGGGGTAAAATGTATCCCATAAAAATAGTCTTTTCTTTAAAGATGCTTCTGGAACTATCAACAGTTATCTCACAAACAGTTTGCAAAATGGTTCTATTGTCCATAATTTATCTTTTCAAGTGTGCATCCTAAAAGCTTAACTCTGGCAGTTCCATTTCAAAACCCAAAGAAATATAAGCAGGACTATGACATGTCCCAAAAAAGATCATAACTGGTGATCAATTTTAATCTGATTCCAGGTTCTCTAATAACATTAATGGCATTACAGTGTTTGACTTCAAGAAATGATGTAAATAACACATTTTAAAAATGCCAATGATTTTATGATCTCATTTCATATCTGTCAACCCAGGTTATTCAAGACATCCATCATCATATACTGAACATTGTTCCATTTATTTGATTTTTACTTAGATGCACCTGCTTCTATTAAAACCTGTGCTGGTGGGTTCTTGAATTATGATGGTGAATCTCTCAAAGTGCACGTATGTGGCAAGCAGAATAATTTTGCTATTTACTAATCTTTTATTATTTTATAGGTAGCTAAAGCTATCGAACACAAGCTCAGTGCGACTTTTCAAAGGCGGAGAAGGATTAATTATTATAGTTAATTATTCCTGTTTTGCTCACAGTGACAATCTGCTTTTTTTTTTTTTCTTTTTTTGAGACAGAGTCTTGCTTTGTTGCCCAGGCTAGAGTGAGTGCCGTGGCGTCAGCCTAGCTCACAGCAACCTCAAACTCCTGGGCTCAAGCGATCCTCCTGCCTCAGCCTCCCGAGTAGCTGGGACTACAGGCATGCGCCACCATGCCCGGCTAATTTTTTTTTTATATATATATATTAGTTGGCCAATTAATTTCTATTTTTATAGTAGAGACAGAGTCTCGCTCAGGCTGGTTTTGAACTCCTGACCTTGAGCGATCCTCCCGCCTCGGCCTCCCAGAGTGCTAGGATTACAGGCGTGAGCTACAGCGCCCGGCCGACAATCTGCTTTAAGACACCCCAAGACATGCTCTGAGTTTGGAGTCCTTTCCAACCCTCCAGCATTAGCCAATCCGCAGGGACTCAGGAAGACAGTTGTTAACGATTGTTGATAAAGTATCAGCTACTACCCAAAAAGATCTTCTATCCAATTTATTTATTTATGTATTTATTTGAGACAGAGCCTTGCTCTGTTGCCCGGGCTAGAGTGAGTGCCATGGCGTCAGCCTCGCTCACAGCAACCTCAAACTCCTGGGCTCAAGCGATCCTTCTGCCTCAGCCTCCCTAGTAGCTGGGACTACAGGCATGCACCACCATGCCCGGCTAATATTTTTTCCATATATATTTTTAGGTGGCCAATTAATTTCTGTTTTTAGTAGAGACGGGGTCTCGTGCTTGCTCAGGCTGGTTTCGAACTCCTGAGCTTGAGCGATCCTCCCGCCTCGGCCTCCCAGAGTGCCAGGATTACAGGCGTGAGCCACCACGCCCGGTCCCAATTTATTATTGATAAAGTGTCAGCTACTACCCAAAAAGACCCAAGTCCCATATGCATTTGAGCAGCCCATGATCACATGCTCCATGTCACCCTGCCGTAGGAGAGGAAGCGCTCGTTCTCCACCTTCTCACTGTCTACATTTCTCTTTAAGGGTTGGGCAATGCTTAGCGTTTGTCTGCACACCCCCTCCTGAACCTGGTGTCAGGTGTCCAAGTGCTCTCCTCTTCCTACTTCAGGGCTCAGCGGGGATGTCCCTTCTGCTGGGATATCCAAGGTGTCCTTGGCCAGCTGAGATGGGGCGTGGGTCAGGGCTGCCACGATGCAAAGCTGGAGGGGCCTCATAAGCATTGCAGGTTTTGTTTTTTAATTTTGGCATATTATAGGGGTGCAAATGTTTAGGTTATGTGTGTTGCCTGCCCCTCTCACCCCCAGAGTCAGAGCTTCAAGCGTGTCCATCCCCAGACGGTGCACATCACACTCATTATGTATGTATATGCCCGTCCCCTTCTCTCCCCTCCTGCCCCCCACCCGATAAATGTTACTCCTATATGTCCACTTATGTGCTGATCAGTTAATACCAGTTTGCTGGTGAGTACATGTGGTGCTTGTTTTTCCATTCTTGGGATACTTCACTTAGTAGAATGGGCTCCAGCTCTATCCAGGAGAATACAAGAGGTGCTAGATCACCGTTGTTTTTTGTGGTGGAGTAGAACTCCGTGGTATACACGTGCCACATTTTATTAATCCACTCATGTACTGATGGGCACTTGGGTTGTTTCCACATCTTTGCAATTGTGAATCGTGCTGCTGTAAACATTCGAGTGCAGGTGTCTTTTTTATAGAGGGACTTTTGTTCTTTTGGTAGATGCCAGGATCCAGCATTGTGGGGTTTTTTTGGTTTTTTTTTTTTGAGACATTGTCTCACTCTGTTGCCCAGACTAGAGTGCCGTGGCGTCAGCCTCGCTCACAGCAACCTCAATCTCCTGGGCTCAAGTGATCCTCCTGTCTCAGCCTCCCGAGTAGCTGGGACTACAGGCATGTGCCACCATGCCCAGCTAATTTTTTCTGTATATATTAGTTGGCCAATTAATTTCTTTCTATTTACAGTAGAGACAGGGTCTCGCTCTTGCTCAGGCTGGTTTCGAACTCCCAACCTTGAGCGATCCTCCCGCCTCGGCCTCCCAGAGCGCTGGGATGACAGGCGTGAGCCACCGTGCCCAGTCCCCCTTCTCTTTTCTGAGATGGCCCTGTCCTCAGTTTGATTTTTTAGTAGCAGAGGATTCGCTAATCAATGAGGTCTGACTTAATATTTATTTGCTTAATGTTTTATGAGCCTGTAAGTATATATGGAAGTCTCAAAATCATTGAAATCAAAAAAGTTGGTTCTGCTTTATGGAAAACAAATCCTTCTGCTGTAGTACA
>VSMD01089358.1:0-48642 GCA_008750895.1 Mirza zaza
ATCTGCCTCGGGTATAAAGAGTGCCAGTGTCCTGCCCTGTCTCTCCTTGCAGGCACCTGTCTTGCCTTAACTTTCGCGTTAGTCCATTGCCCTGTGACCTCACTCCTCTAAAACTGTCGAAGAAAGTTGAGAATTTGCCGGTTGTCCTGGGTCTTGCTTTTCTTGTGCTGGAGAGAATCATGCTCTTTCTGCTCACGGCGTCCCAGGCAGAAGCTAAAGTCAGTACTAAACTTTGGACCTCTGGGATCTCTGCTGAAATTCTGGGCTAGTTTCCAGCTGTGTGTGTTTTTGTTGTTTGTTTTAATATTTATTCCTCGTTGCTTTCCTGTTGCTCATACCTGGTGTGACTGTTCTTCTTTTAACCTTTGCAAACCCAACCCTGTTTCAGTCCTGGTAGAGTGTAAGAAAGGAAGGTGGTTGTTACTCTGGATGGTTGTTGCTGGTCTCGGGGAAGGGGAGGTAGTGGTGTGTTAAGCTACTTCTTTATGTCTATTTGAGGTATGAGCGTGAAGATGTGTTTGGGGTAAGGTTGATGGACATTACCCATCTCGTTTTCTGGTATTCGCAGCACCATTGGCTACTGTGTTCTAAGAAATTGGGGATACACACACCATTCTTTGGAATTTTCCATTGTGAGAAGTTCTCCGCAAAGCCTCTTCATTCATGACCACCAATGAGGGAGGTACAGAAAGAAGAACTGCAGGACTAGAAGAGTTTTTTGCAGTTTTCTCGTTAGTGACTTGAGACTACTCTGCTTCACCATCTGTCTCTAGAGCTGGATATTTCTTTATGACAATCTCCTTTATCATCATTTGGAGAAAGCAGAGAGGCAAATGACTTAAACACTCTCCCCAAATTTTGCAAGCTCATTTTCCTGTGTTTTTTTTTGTTTTGTTTTGGAGGGGTTTAAAGTGGAGAACTTCCTGGTGCTGAGAATACTAGAAAAAGGGGTGGGAGGTGTTTGTCACCCTTACCCTGAGCAAACCTTCACGCTCACACCTCAAAGTAGCTCAACACATCACCCACCTCCTCCCAGAGAGGAGAAAAACCACTAACTGACTCCACCAGTGAGTCCAAATGAGGAGGAAAAGGGTGTCCTAACTTCCAAGGCCACCGTGGGATACTGTTCTGTAATATAATAAGGCTACGGATGACACGAATCCCTTCTCTCAAATTGCTGGGCTTTCACCTTTTCTTAAAAGGAGGAAATGGAGCAGGGTCTCATTTTTCTGTTGTTATACTTCTGTGCAGATCCGTTAGTGGCCAGTGCTATGTTAGCAGGAAAAAAAAAGTAACGAGTGTTTCTCTTTCCATTTCATTTCCCACAAAGGTCTGTAAGGGTTTTCGGGGTACAAAAGGCAACCCAGCCCAACACCAAACATCTTCAGCTTGTTCTTACAAAGCAGGATTATTTTAGGGCCCCATTTATCCATCCCTTCAGGTATCCCATTTATTTTTAAAATAAACGTTTATCAAATACCTTCTGTGTGCCGAGATGATGGGAACACAGTCTTGAATAAATGCCTAGCCCAGAACCTGGCACGCGGTAGATTCTCAATGGATGTCTGCTGGGGGAATGAATAAATGAAGATCCTCTTGGGAAGCGTACAGCCTGTTGGCAGCAGGTGTCCGTGTGAGTATATTGACAAACATGCTATTGCGGGGCTGAAGAGCAACTTTGCCTTTGCACCAAAATGTTGCTGAAATATCAGCTCACATTAAGGCAGACTAAAAAGAGAGATTCATATACTACGTACACAGGGGGAGGATCACAGAGTGGTTACCCAACGTCCCGGTGAGGTCTGGAAGTTTATATAGCCTCCTTTTAGAGGGGACAGGGGGATTAGGAATACAGGTACCTCTGTTTAGGGGCAATAAATGGTTACTAAGGAGTAGGAATAGATACTTGGGAGAACAATGGATGGCGGAAACAGATTGACTTGTGAATGATTTTCTTTGCAAATTGAATTAACTTGAGAGACAGGTATTATATTTAAAATGGTGTGAGCCAGGTCTGGTTGCATTCTTGGTCTTCTTTCCTATAATATATTGAGATAAGAGGGAGGGGAAGGGAAGTCAATTGTTGTTTTTGATGGGTCTGTCTGGGTTTATGCAGATAGAAGGGAAGCCCCTTCCAATGCCTGTTGATCTATTAGGGCCTTTGATTCAAAATGCTCTTTATACCAAGGAGTCATATCTTGGGGTGAAATTTCCTGAGCTCCTTCACTATGATAATGGAAAACAGAAGACGTTTTGGGAATAAGAGGCAGGAACCTTTGAATATGACGTGGGTAGTCAGGGAAGGTTCTAAAACAGGTGACATTTGAGTTTAATTATGAAGTAGCAGTTTGTTGAAGAAGGGGATAGTATTGTAATGATTAGTAACATGGACTTGGTATTTCAGCATGTCTCAGTTCTGTAACATGCTCCCGTTAAAACCGTCCCAGTAACCTGTTGATCAAAGTCAGGTGTATCAGACCCACTGCTATAAGGAAAACATCAACTTAAAAGAGTTTTGTCAACTTAAAATAATCAAAACGGCCAGATTCCAGTTTCAATGAGTTTATTCAAGCAAAAAGCTGAGAATGGCCATCCCAGAATGGAGAAATGGAGAGAGAAAGAGTGCTCCAAAGTTAAATCTAAATCCTTCCTTTGTAGGAAGAAGACAAAGAAATTTAATAGGATTACAGAATTTTTTACGCAAGGCTGGTTTACGAGTTACAACAAATTAATTAGTTACAGTTTGTTTTTGTTTCTGTGCAGCTTGCTTGCTTTTCTTTACACCCGGTTTTCATTTCCTTTTCCAATTTGAAAGACTGTATTTAACATTCCATCTTCAGGCACTGTGATAGCCATGAAGTCTTTGAGTGAGAAAGGGAAGAGGGGGCTTAATCCACAATGAAAGTTAGCAGTAAGAGGAAAGGGTTCTTCCTTTGCTAGTTACAACATTTTTTGGAGCAATGCAGGTAAGGGAAAAGACTCAATTCAGACAAACAGAAGCTTGTAGCTACCAAGCTTACAGCTGCCTGTCATGCGACTCAGGCCCTATCATTCACATTCCTTTAAGGCTCAAAATAATTTTGAGTCCCAACAACTCAGATTTTAAATTGCTTATTTCCATGGGCTTCATGGTGTCTCAGAAGGAGGAGATCAGAGGATGATATTTAATACACTTCAGCACTGGTGCTGGGTGATTGCTAAGGCTGCTCTTGCAAGATTTTGGGGACTGCTTCAGATAAGAAAGAGTTTTGTAACCAAAGTAAATGCCCCATTATCAACTAAGATGGACTGTAAGATTAAGGAAACAAATATTACCTACAGGCCAAGGGCTCAGGACTTTGGCTGGCATGGCAAGTCCCTAAATTCCGATGGCTATAGGAAAAAAATCACACCTTTGCTAAATTCCCTAACAAATAGGAACTATATCAGGCAAAGCGTCAGACCCCTCCCAACTCTGATTTACAACCTTGGATACTGGAGCTCTGACCGAACAGAGAACTGGCTTTACGAACATTCTTTGCTGATTAACCATGGCAGACCTCAAGCCAGTTTTGGCCAGTTTATCGAAGCTCAGTGAATACTTTGTATGCTGTAGTTCACATTTTGACATGAAGAGCCAAATTCCACCAGGTTTTAATGCTAAAACCCTGCCCCCAAGTGAACGTGGGATGTTTGATAGATACATGTTTACCTACTACACTTGCACTCGTCTCTCCTTACAAATATATATAGCTCCCTGCCCCCCCAACTGCTGAATGAACATGACTCTGTTGTGTGATACAGACACTGTGAGGCAGACAGTCCAACCTCTCCTTTCCCTCTTCAGAGATAGAGAAACTTTGACTTGTACTGGAGACTGTCTCTTCCCAGTTTATAAACTGATATTGCCACTAAAACTCCCCTTTATACTTTTTAACCATCTTCTTGGTCCTTTGGATGACAGTTTATAATATAATAGTGAGGTGGGAGTCTTGGACAAAAGGCTGGAAAAGCAAGCCAATAGTTCTTTAAAGTATGCTATTTCAGTTAATTCATTGCATTATCTTTCCGAAGAAAGATATTCTGGAGCAAACAACGCGAGTATTTTTGCTTGCTCTCAGAATGGTTTAACACAGGGTAAGAGAAAGTATGCGTATTTCAGTACTCACTAGCTATGTGACTTTTGATAAGTTTTTTTTTCCCCCCAGCTTGCATTAAATCAAAGCTAATAGACTTGGTGAAGCTTACAGGTGATTTAGTGAGATAATACATGCTAATGCTCAGGACTCGAAGCATAGGAAGCATGCAGTGCAGGATTGCAGAGCCACCATCATCATCGTCATAGCATCTTCATCACCACATCACCTTCGTCTTCATCATGACTCTGATGATGACGACGATATAATCTAGGAGATTAGCACCGTGTGTTGGCTAGTCCCAGTTCTCCCAGGAACCTGTTGTGTGGCCGTGGGCAGGTGGCTGACCTCTCTAGAACTCAGTCTCCTCCTCTGCGAAATAAAGACATTGGCTCTTTCCTCCTCTCAGAAAGAATGTCTAACGTTTCCTCCAGGTCTATGAATAAATTCGGCCGGGAGCAACTTGTCCTGTAACCTTTTCCTGTCTGAGCTCAGCAGGCTGGTGCTAGTTTCTAGTCTCTCCTGGGATATGAAAAGTTTAATTCTCTTTTGCGAAGTATTTGTGTTCTTAGCTGCCTCGGGCCATTTCTGTACTGCTAAAGGGAACGACAATGCTGAGCCCTTAAGCTGCTGGTGACATACCTTCTGTGCCATTTGGCTCCTAACCCATTGGGATGGGTTGTTTTTAAAAAAAATATATCAAAATTGTAGTGGGGCCCATTCATACCCTGAAAGGACGTCATCAGAGAATAGTATCTGGTGGTACAACTGAAAGCAAAGAGCACAGATTTGCTATCAGAAGACAGAACGTTACTCTTTCCCCTCTCTGCCATTCTGGGATGTTACTTTGCCTCCTTGAGTCTCAGTTTCCCCATCTAAAAACCGGAGGTGATAATAATGAGACCACTGTGCTGCTCGCACGATAAAGTGAATGCTACTTGCTGAGTACTTACTCCACGCCAGGGGCTACACTAGGGCCTGGGAACATGGCAGTGAATGAACCAGACAAAATTTCCCACCAACTCCCAGGGGGTTTATACTCTAGCTCTGGAGTAGGTCTGTTGTTTGAACAAAGCAAACACCTTGCTCATGGGAGGCTTTGTTTTAAACATTCATTTGAAAGTAGGCAGAATGGGAGCTGATAATATAGAGCACCTCCCACCTGCAAGGTCCTAGAAAATGTTTTGCAATAATCCTTGCAAGGAGCCTGTGTAGAAGGCATCGGGGTTCCCATTTCACAAAAGGAATTTGAGATGGAGTCAAGTCAAGTCTACTAGGGATTCAGTTCCAGGTTTCTCTGATAACAAAGCTTTCTCTCTTTCTAAGACACTAATTACTGTGTACTTGTAAGCCTGAGAATCTGTACCTTTGATTGTATTTTTCCCATTGTATGGAGTTTCTCTAAATCTCATAATAGGGAACTGCTAAAATTTCATCATGTCACATTTTAATTTCTTCCAGCTCTGTGCCTTATTATTATTATTATTTCTGTAGAGATATTGTGCCTGCTTTGAAATTTCTCTTGTATACATTTGAGCTGACTAATGAAGAATAAATAGGTACCTGATTGGGGGAAAAAAGAACTCCTCTACTTTTTTGCTATATCTTATATATTGAGGGTCCTAGAAATGTTAGCCATTGCTGTTATTTTTAATATTATTTTTTTGATTGAAAAAATTCTTTTATTATTATGAAACATCCCCCCATTTTTTTCTTTTAGTGTATTATGGGGGTACAAGTGTTAAGGTTACGTATATTGCCCATTCCCCCCTCCCCCCTTGAGTCAGAGCTTCAAGCGTGTCCATCCCCCAAACATTGCACATCTCACTCATTGTGTTTGTATGTACCCATCCCCTCCTCCCCCCTCCCACCTGCCTGACACTCGATAAATGTTATTCCTATATGTCCACTTAGATGTTGATCTGTTAATACCAATTTGCTGGTGAGTACATGTGGTGCTTGTTTTTCCAGTCTTGAGATACTTCACTTAGTAGAATGGGTTCCAGCTCTATCCAGGAAAATACAAGAGGTGCTAGATCATTATTGTTTCTTAAAGCTGAGTAGTACTTCATGGTATACATATACCACATTTTATTAATCCACTCATGACTTGATGGGCACTTGGGCTGTTTCCACAGCTTTGCAATTGTGAATTGTGCTGATATAAACATTCGAGTGCAGGTGTCTTTTTTGTAGAGTGTCATTTGATCTTTTAGGTAGATGCCCAGTAATGGGATTTCTGGAAGAAATGGTAGATCCATTTGCCATTGCTTTGAGGTATCTCCATATTGCTTTCCACAGAGGTTGAACTAGTTTGCAGTCCCACCAGCAGTGTAGGAGTGTTCCTCTCTCTCCACATCCACGCCAGCATTTATTGTTTGGGGACTTTGTGATAAAGGCCATTATTTCTACCTTTGCTGAAATTAAGAAATTTCTAGGTCAGCAGATAGGAAGGACTGAGGAGAGAAACAGGCTTTAGGCTCTATATCGGACAGAGGATATGGTTGTCACCTGTATTTGGTGCTTGGGGACCAGCTTCGAGAGCCCTGGGAAAGACCTGGAACCTGACAGCACAACAAAGGGAATCCAATTTGAACAAGTGAATAATAGAGCACTTATGTAGATTCCATAACCACAGGCAAACTCTCATGTACAGAATGCACACATGCCCACTCGCTCAGCCTTCGAATGAAAATATTAATTGACAAATGGTTAGATACTATAGAGACTTAAATTTTAGTGCCCTTGATGGTTAAGTGAATGGAATATTACAAGACATAAGGATGTTACAAACACATGGAAATTGAAGGAGCTCAGGAAATTTCACCCCCAAATAGGGACCTCTTAACATAAAGAGTATTTTGAATTAAAAGCCCTTAGAGATCAAAAGGGATTGGAAGTGGCTTTCTGTCTTTCTTCATAAGAAACAGATCCATCAAAAAGAATAATCAACTTCTCTTCTCATCCCTGTTATCTAAATATATTACAGGGAAGAAGATCAAGAATGCAACCAGACCTGGCCCACACCATTTTAAATATAATACCAATCTCTCAGGTTGATTTAATTTCCAAAGAAAATAATTTACAGGTCAATCTGTTTCTCCCCATCCATTCTTCTCCCAAGTATTCATCCTCCCTATAACCACTGACTGCCACTCAGCAGAGTTACCTATGGTCTTCATCTCCTCCTCCTCTCTAAAATGAGGGCGTATAAACCTCTGGACCCATTGGGATACTGAGTCATTGCTCTGTGATTCTCCCCATGTATGCAGTAAATAAATCCTTCCTTTTATTACTCTGCCTTATTGTGAGTTGATCTTTCAGCAAAACGTCCACGGTGATGGGGAAGTTTCCCCTCACACCCACAAAATCATGAGGGAAAAGATAGATAGGTGTTAGGGTGTGTGATGTTTACATGTAGACTGAGAAAGATTTCTCATACATTGATTAGGATATACAGAAGTGAAAGTTTATTTTCCTGGGAAAGAAAGAAAGGAAGAGAGAGAGAGAGTGTGCAATGTGGCCATGGTGCCAAAGAAAATGTAGAGAGAAGGTGGTGCTGGGCAGCTCAGCAAAGTTGCGTGGTGCTTTTAAAGGGTAAAAATTGCTCCCCCCCAATACTTCAGCAGGCTGATAACAGAAGTGGCGGTGAAGTGGTTGCAGGTGTTCTTTATTTTTTCTCTGTGAGGCTGACTTTATCTGAGTCCCTTGAATCTGGTGCTGGTGAGAACTGAAGTGGGGAGTTCGTACTCCTACTGTTCACTTAGGGCTTTTCAAGGCTATGAAAATGAAACTCTTACAGATAGCTAGTTAGGCCACAGGTGTTTTAATTAAACAAAGGGTAGTTGTGTTCTAGATTTTTTTCTTCAAAGGGGCAGTTATGTGCTGTGAGTTTATTTCCCTTACTTTTTGTTAGATAGGTATTCTCCTCTGTTAGGTAGGTTATTACTAAGGCCACCTTTCAGTAAGATACTTGGACAATTGATCCAGGACCTCTAATAGGGGAATTAATGGATCCTTTAGAGAGAAAGGGAGGGGGGCTATAGCAGAAGCATATTAAATAATAATAAAAGAAAATCTCCACAAGCTAAAGAAAGATTTGAATCAGAGATTGTAAAGTCTCCCAGATTTCTAGGCAGGATTAATGAGAAAAGACACACACTTGGTAAAATTCTTCAGCTTTGAGCATAGAGAAGAAATCTTAAAATCTTCCAGACACAAAAAAATAAGTTATTTTCAAAGGCAATACATTCAGATTGGCATCTGAATTATCTACATTGCTACACTGGACTTTAGAAGAAGGAAGAGTAACTTACCAAAGAAAAGAGCTCTTATATACAGTAAAAAATCATCTCCATGTCAAGTGAAAGAAATATATTTTAAGATAGGAAAGGGTTTGGATACTATCTCATGAAACTGATATAAATAATATTCACAATAAAGGACTGTGACCAAACAAATGCATCACAATACAGAAACCTTAAGACAGAAGAAAATGGAGGGAGAACAGATGTGAACAATAAATCTTGGAATATGTGTGTATGTATTTAAATCTAAGTGGATGATAATAAATGACATACCAGGTGTAATTGCTAAATAAGTATTTTCAGCATTGTGATTGCTAACCTAAGGATGGTCTGGAAATAAAAGTATGAAACTCCAGAGGATCAGGTTGGTGCAGTTTTGAACTTAATTTAGCAAAAGAAATACTTGTATGAAAAATGGAAACCTGTTTGAGATCTCTTTATCTAGATTTCTTTTAGCCAAATGCTTCTCTCTGAAATGTAATAGATCTTCAAGGAGAAAAGCAAAAGTAAAATTTTGCGGAGAAAAAGTTTTAAGAAAAGTTTTTAAGCAAACAGGTTATTTCCTAAAATATTCAGTATCTCCCTAAAACTCTAATAGGTTTTCAAATATTGGACATGGATATGAAGTTGTGAATTTCAATTTCTTTCACATAGAAATTGGAATTTAAAGTTGTGGAGCCTTTTGGAAAATAGTCCTACAGCTCCCCAAATGATTAGCACACAGTTACTATATGATCTTGCCATTCCACTCCCAGGAGAAATGAATATGTATGTCCACACATAAACTTGTTTATGAATATTCATAGAAGCATTTTTCACAGTAGCCCCAAAAGTAGAAACAACTCAAATGTCCCATCAATTGCCAAATAGACAAATGAAGTGTGGTACATCCATACAATGGAATATTGTTTGGCAACAGAAAGAAATGAAATACGGACACATGGTAAAATATGGATAAACCCTGTAAATGTTGTGTTGTATGAAAGAAGCCAGTTGCAAAGGACCACATAGTATATGATTCTATTTATATGGCATTTATATGAAGATGGGGTCCAGAATAAGCCAATGTATAGAGAAAGATTAGCAGTCGCTAGGAGTTAAGGAGAGAGGAAAAATGGGGAGTACATGTAGGCTTTATTTTCGGGGTAGTAAAAATGTGTTAAAATTGTAGTGATCATATCACTCCATGAATATACTAAAAGGCATTGATTTTTGTACACTTTCAATGGGTAAAATATATAGTATGTGAATTTTATATCAATTAAGCTGTTTAAAAGGCCCCAAACCTTCTTATGGCCTGTCTTTCTAGTACTCCTAAGTCTTTTAAAAAATTTTATTTTACTTAAAAAAATACATGGTCAAAGGATGGCAGTAAAATTTCATTCAAGTCGGTAAATTTTGTGAATGGAGTGGTTAGCAGTTTGTGTGCCATGTTTTTGAAAAGCCACCTATCAAAATGAAAAGTAATCAAGGTTGACACTGTGGTCACTCTTCAGTCAACACATTAACAGACCGAAGGCAACAAAGTCATCTGTTACTGAAATTTATATTGGTCACTTTCATTGGAACACTTGGTTACCATGGGGAAAAAAGGCAATATAAAGGGATTTTTGCAGCTGACAAAGATTTCTGCTGTGGAATATTCCACAGTAAAGTGTTGTAGTAAGTAAGAAAGTGAGCATCACAATTCTTTTTAGAACATTAGGGCTTTGGGCTTTCCTGTATTTAACACCCCATTGATTTGATAGTCTTTGAATTCATGATGATGTCTCTTTGGCCCAAGCGTGTTTGTTTTCTTCCATTCCTATTTCCTTATAATCTCACTTATCTTTCTCTTTCTGCTTCATTTTCATGCCTATAGCATGCTTAAAGATGTATTATTAAATAATTTACATCTGACAGGAAAATATGCTTGTTCGCTGATAGAGAGAAATTTAAATAAACTAAAAATTTTACATTAAGTGGGATGTTTTCAATAGCCAAATTTTTCAGTTACCTCACACTAAACCAGAGTCATTTTTGTTTGCTCTTTAAATCTTGTTGGAAATCTTTCCGAAGAGTGTCACTTTGCCTCCCTGCCCACGAAAATAAATTAGGCATTTAAATTATCAGTGACAGTTCAAAAGTTCTGCAGTTCCCAGATTCCTTTTTGTCGACAAATATTTACTGGTTGCTTACTCTGTAAGATTCTCACTGAATAGGGAGGGTTGGGCTGAAGATGATAAAAGATAGTGGGCTGAGTGTAGCCTGTGTTCAGAATATCTTAATTGAAGATTGCAGTTAGAGTTTATTTTATATATGTGTTCTAGCATTAAAATATATCCCAGTGCTCTCCCTCTTGACCTATATTTTCTCATCAGAAACTATAAATTTTTTTTTCCTTAAAAGAGAAAGATTTGACTTGCCACTTTGAAGATGCTATAATTCCTCTTGCCTATTTTACATCAAAGTATTATTCACGATGCCTGTTAAAGCACTATAACGCAGACTTTATTCAGGGGTACTATTGTGATAAGTGTAGTGGTCCCTACACAATAGGGTTTTGAAGTCGGAGAGAAACATCCAAATACAACAAGGAAAAGTGGGAATTCATAGCCAAGGAGTGAGGTGGGGGACAGGGGTCAGTGAATGGAAAATTACTAAGAGCAAAGATCAGGGGTCAAGGGTGTTCTGGCTAAACTGACATAATAGGATTCTTGTTGACGGTCGGCCAGGGCAATCAGACCTTGCCGGGGGTTGGTGGAAGGGAAGAAAACAATTAGGTATGAATTATGATCAGACAGTAAGGGCGGAGGCTCTTCGCAAACTGACTTAGTAGGATTCTTGCTGACATGGAGCCTTTGAGAGGCATGCACACACATGGGGTCTAGTCAGGCTCAAAAGAGCCGGTCTCTAATTTGGTCCAGGAGAGAACGCTTGTCGGGATATTCGTGGGGCTAATGAGGCGGCAGAAGGGTTCTTGTTAGCAGAAGGGACATAGACCACGGAGAGGATACCCTCGAGGTAAAGAGGTTCATGGTGCAGTAGCGACTTGCTGTTATCACAACATGGAAAATCGTTCCACAGGGGAGAGACATTAGGAATCTGCAAATATTGCATAGTTGGTCTCGTTCTAATACAGGAGTCCTCAAGCTTTTTAAACTGGGGGCCAGTTCACTGTCCCTCAGACCGTTGGAGAGTGCGTACTGTGGGCCCGGGACCAGTTGTCTGCTAAGCAGGACAGGCAGTGGTGGCAAAAACATCTGGCAGCTGAATAAATGTCCTCGGCGGGCGGCATGTGGCTCATGAGCCATAGCTTGAGGACGCCTGTTCCAATAGGAGGAAACAAGTCAGTCTCCTCTTGCCCTTTTTTGAACATTTTGTATATAAACAGCTCATCCATTAATGAATCACATTTTTTTTTTCATTTAGGTAGTCATTGAGGTCAAGAAAAAGTATTAAGATTTGAGTTATTGCCCTAATGCGGCTTCCGGTCAAGGTGGGAAGAAGTTCAGAAAAGAACGCATCCATTGTTTGTTGATATGAGCTTCAGAAGGGAGGGACAGTGCACAGGCATGGGACACGTGACTGAGTGTTGATTGAGCTTTGCTGGGTTCTCCAAGCTGTCTCCAAGGGAGCTCATGACATTGGGGCAGCTCACGGGGATGCCCAAGGGTGAATACGTGCTTGGATTTCATGGAGGTGGGGACTGTTATTGGAGCTATGCTTAAGGACTGTCTCCTTTCACTTCATGATGCTATGCGTGTTACGTGTAGACATCCCTGCATTGAAAGGTCATGCCTTGCTAGATCACCGGGTCGGCTGATAAAAAGTGGGGTGTTAGGAACTGGCTGCAAGCTTGTTGAAAGGCTTGATGACATTTTCCTTCTTTGCCCTTAGTGTTTCTTGTCAACAAATAGTCCCCTTATTACAGTGAATAAAGATGCAGAGATAGACATCTGTCCCAATTGTGTCATTTTGGGAGTATGTGTTACAAAGGAGGTCTCACTGCAGAATGAAGAAGGACCTTATTTCTTAGTAGAAAACCCAGTCTAATTAATTTCTTTGATCTTTGCTCTCTACGACTACTCCAGCATGCCAAGCAAATTACTCGTTGAGATATATTTGTTCCACACACCTGTGTCTCACTGGCACCCTTCTGTGGCTTTCTAAGAAACAACTCTGTGAATATGTATGGTTTTTGCTGTGAGGCAAGCCCTATTCCCTATCTTTGATGTTCTTTATTTAAACAGATAAGCATTTAATATGGACACATCCTTGCTGCCCAGGCACCCTTGCTGTCTGTGGAGAGTGCTTGCTACTTTGAAAAACGTTTCCCAAATAAGACGATTATGTATCTGTCAGGGATGAGAACAGGCATTTATTTTAGGGGCAGACAGAGCACTCAGCCTGTATCTTGGAAAATCCCTGGGGTCACCAAGGGAATGGTACTTGGTGATGATAACACTGAGCCACAAATCTTGGCTTAACTGGATAATTTCTTAGAGAGTTCAATTCTCAGCTGTCGTTACAAGACCTTCGTTTCTCTTTCCTGTTGTGGATACTCTTTATTCTCTCTTCCTCTGTGAAGTCTACAATTTTAGGTAGTTTTCACTAAAAGTTATCATCATTTTTCTTACGCACATGAGTTTTCACCCCTGGAGAGAAAGAAGAAAACAAATTCTTGGAGCCAAATCGAATGGCTATTGTTCGTCTCGGTCAATGGGCTGTATAGTTATGAAGCCTCAGAGCTATGTTTACAAGCATCATTTACTTCACTGACTACTTTATACCCTGTAATGTCTTCATATTTTTATGATGATTGTATTTTGGGGCACATGGTCATCAAAAAGTTGCTTATTCTCTAATTCATGAGTTTGTTCACCTGAAGAACTTAACAAAGGATTATAATAAAATGACATTTAGTTTTAACTTAATGAATTGGCTTTATGGAAAAGAGTAAGATTATATCAGATGGAGGTCACCTGGGAAATCAGAATGAATTAATGCCTGAAGGGTAACATCATCCTCTGGAAATTAGAAGAGTTGAGAAGGCACATGTTATTTTATTACAGGCAAAGGACATTTGGAAGTAGCCTAGATATTACTAAAGTAATTCTCAAAAAAACTCATTGAGAGAACCTCAATGTTCCAGAATTATAATATTTTACACATAGAAAAATCACATTTCTTTGAGTGGCATAGCCATTAAGTATTTATTGCTGTCAAGTTTGGGTTTTTGAAAGAAATGTCCTGGTTCTTTGGCTCCTGGCTTGGAAGAATTACAAGCAGGGCTGGTGCAATGGAGTGAACATAGACAGGAAGCATTTTCTTACAGACAGATTTCATTGTAGAAAAGAAGGAAGAAAGAAGACAGCTACATAATTGTAGAAAAGAAGAAGCTATACAGAGTGAGAATACATTCTGGAGAGAGGAACGGGTCAGTCTCCAGAAGTTGAGAAAGTTGTTAAGGACTCTTGGGTGGTTTCCTTTTATTGGCCAGGTTGGGGGAGGGCTTACAGATGTGGGATGTTACCAGATGATCGATACGGATGATTGACAGGTGTTCTTATGACAAAGTTGCAGCACCTCCCCCCCCCCCACCGTGTGTATGCCTCAAAACCTCAACTTCCTACTCATTGTTTTCCTGCAGTCTCTTCTCCTGATTGGTTTCTGGCATCTGCTGCGCTAGGATCCATCCTCCTGGCCTGTATCTGCTGCCCGCAGATTTGAGCCCTGCCTAACATTTACATTGTGCTTTTTACCCACATGCTTGATCTCACAAGTTCTGTTAGCCCCGGCTTACCGACATAGCAAAATGTTAATATAAAATAAAATAGAAATAATACACGTCTATTAGCCAGGTAACTTGTGGCTGACTATCCCCCAATCTTGTAAGATTCCCTAAAATATGTCTGAGGACTTGAAAATTCTCCATTTGGCCACTGGGGGCTCTCTTTCTGATGTTCCGAAGTTATTGACTAGTCCATTGTCATTTCACTTATCTGGCTCTTCTGAATTGGATAATCACACACAGAATACTTAAGAGACTTCATCAAGGACTGACACCTGTTCTCCTTTCTCTGGAGTGTCTGGATATCTGGTAGTTACTACTGTTTTGGGGAGTTGATATTACCTGGTTAGGGCACAAACCACTATTTTCAGCTTCTCATGTAGACATACACTCTCTCTAACCACTCTGGATGAGCATGTCTCTTGTCTCAGGAACTGGTTGTTACCCATAGTTGATACATCCCAAGAGCAACTGTATACGTAGTTGCCCACTGTGTCTTTTTAGGGTGGGCTATACTACACAGAGTTTAATAATTTCATCAAGCTTTTAATACTTGCGAATGGTCCTACTGCTCCTCCCCCACCTAGTGAAGAAACCTGTACATACGAAATGCGTGATATATTTTTTGTTCATTGAAAAGGTTTTTCTGTCTAATAAGGGATTCAAGTGACTTGCGAAGAAACACTTATGCTGATGTGGCTAGCTACATACTAATAGGAGTCCTCAAATGCTGCATTGGACAAGGAAGTTTATGATGGTGGTGGTGGAGAGGGGTTAATTGGCTGCCCATGTTAAATTTTATTCTTAAAATCAGCTTAAAATTTTTCTGAGGACATGCTTATTCCTCAATGCACTTATATCAACAACGGCACAAGATAGTACATTTGAAGATGTCAATTATTAATTAAAATTTAAATCTAGACTAATAGGTGTTGGATTGTAGAGCACTGATGTTATGCTTTGAAAATACTAAAGGCCATTTGATAATTGGCCTTGAGGGGCTATCTTGGTTTCATGCTCTAAACCGAATGCATGAGTTTTCCATGACCTGTTAAGCATCTGCCAACCTCTAGAAAAATACTTCAGCTGATAATAGTGATAGTGCTGTGTAGCAAAGAAGTGCCAGAATTATTTCCCTTTGGAATATGTCATTTTTTGATTCCATGTGAAGTCAGAGTCACTTCACTTTTACTGAGTTGTAAGCTTTTATGCAATGCTATTTTAAAATTTGTGTTTAGTACACTGTAGTAGATGTTTCTCAGTCTTCTTAGGTTTGTCCAAGAAGTGAGAGACAGCATTTAAACCCAAATCCTCTGACCCTAGGTCTGGTGCTTTTCCTATATTGCAGGGTAGTAGCCTTTTATATAGCAAGCAAAACCAGGTATTCTAGACTAGGGCTATGTCTTTGCACAATTGTTCAAGATGAATCTTCATTGTTACTAAAATCTCTTTGAATCATGCCTGATTCATTGCTTCTTTTCATCATTCCTTGAACATCTTAATTTTTGTATTTTAAAATCATATTCTCAAACCACCCATGTTAATATGCATGCAATTAAAAGCATCATAAAGGATGGGTGTGGTGGCTCACGCCTGTAATCCTAGCACTCTGGGAGGCCAAGGCGGGTGGATTGCTTGAGGTCAGGAGTTGAAACTAGCCTGAGCAAGAGCAAGACCCCGTCTCTACTATAAATAGAAAGAAATTGGCCAACTAAAAATACAGAAAAAATTAGCTGGGCATGGTGGCGCATGCCTGTAGTCCCAGCTACTTGGGAGGCTGAGGCAGAAGGATTGCTTGAGCCCAGGAGTTGGAGGTTGCTGTGAGCTAGGCTGATGGCATGGCACTGTAGCCTGGGCAACAGTGAGACTCTGTCTCCAAAAAAAATTTTTTTAAAAAGCTTCATAAAAAACAATCCTGAGGTGCCAGGCAAGACGACTGACCAGAGACACCAGCTGCCAGAGCGTCTTGGTAAGAAGGAAAAGTTTTAGATGAAAGAGAAAAAACAAATGAACAAACAAGCATAGATCGGGTGTGAAAGAGAGGGAAGGGTGCTGGAACCTATGGGAAACCAGTGTCTGGAGAGGAGGAAGCTAAAGATTGCAACCCAGTGGTGTATCAGAAGGAAGCCCCGGGTGCTGGTTGAGCTCAGAGGTAGCCCTGACTTGATGCAAACGTGGATCATCTCTAAAATAGGCTGCCGGAGAGGAGCCTTACAAGCAATAGGGTTTAACTTGGCAGACGAGACGTCAGGGGCCCTGCAGACACGGGAGCTAGCCCCGCCGTGGAGGCCGAAGACCACACTGCACATAGAACCCCTGTGACTGCAGGGTTGGTGCCTGGTGGCCTATCAGGATGAAGATGGTGAAGTAGGCAGATGGTTAGACCATTAAATACCACCCCTAAATAACTCCGCTGGATTAAATCCTCAAAAGAGACTATGGCTAAACTCTTGGTGAAGAACTTGGAGGAAATACATAGAGTGGAGGAGGATCAGAATCTGAGTCGAGAGCTCTACCTCCGATCTCAGACTCCTGCCATCATGGTGATGGCTCCTGTTAAAGCAGGAGGTCTTTTGTTTCCAGATACTTTCTGGAAGGTTCTCCCTGAGATGCAACAAAGAGGAGATCTTGTCCTCCTGGCTTCCTGAGGGGATGCTGATGTTCTTCTCCAGAGCCGATTCCTTAGGGGTTGTGGGTGCATCTATCCCTTCTCAAGAAATGCTTGTTTATGACACACTGATTCCTTCTCAGCCTCCTCCCTGCCAACGATGCTTTCTCTGCGGTAGCTCTTGAAGTCTTTTCTTGCATGTTCAGTCTGCCATACCTTTATTACTGCAATTCCTTGTGCTGCTCCTTGCTGTTTGTCTGCCATTAGGTAAGCATTCTGTAGCTAAATTACAGTACTTGGAGAATGAAGTTTTTCCAATATGTTGCCCCTATGCTGTGATAACTTCTCTAACTTGAGGTAAAGTAAAAAATCGATTTTGAGATCTCGATGTTAAATAAATTACAAGCTTCCAAATGGCCTAAACTTGCGTTTTCTGCCTGACATTTAAGTTACTTGTTTACCAATTTTTTTTTCCTAAAAGATTTTTTTGTTTGTTTACTTTTTTCTCTATGGGCCTTTTATTGTTGCCTTGGAGAGCTTCCATTGAAAGGAATGTATTGTTTTTGCATGCGATATTTCAATTGTGCGATTTCATAGTGGATTTGTTAGGCTTTTAGGCTCCAAATTTATAGGACTCCGATTCTGAGATGTTTAAGTGGAATCGTTTGTTTGCTTTATTCTCTGCAGCCTCTAGCAGGTGCTTGTCACCACAGTGGCTAACTCCCACAGCCAGGTATTGAGGGTTTCATTTCCAAGGTGGGAGAGAATTCTGGATCGACTCTCAGTAGCATTTCAGTGGCATTCTTTCCTTTTATTGGTGCACCAAGTTTATGAGAGAGAGCAGCGGCATATCCCACCAATATTAAAAGGTGTCAACAATAAGGCATTCCCATTAAATGTACTCACTCCTCATTGGAACAGTCTGAAGTCAAACAGTATGAGTTTTTCAGAGTGATATTGACTTCAACGTACTCACAACTTTTCCTTTCTTATAAAACTCAATAGTATTGACTTCTGGAATGGTGGTATTAAGCAGCACAGTGCACCATGTATCCAGTGAAACGACCATTTCATTGCAGAAAATTATTTTTAAAAATTAAAAATCTTTGGAAATTTTCCTAATGATACAAGGAAAATGTAGAGACATTGAAAAATCTACTAAGCCTTGGTAAGAACAATGAGATTCTGTGACATTTGAACCACAATCTGCTACCTCTACTTCTTCCTTCCCCAGCTCACTGTGATAGAAACTCTACTCCAGGCACGTACAGCCAAGAAGATGGGTCTCTCTTTTCCGTAGCTCCTAGTCTAGAGCTACTGTTTGACCCCAGGAAGGCCTGCCACTGGCATTTCTCATCCCCTGTCTCTCCAGCTTTGCAGAAGACTGGTCTCCTTTCCCCCACCCAGTGCTTACTCCTTTGGGAGGAGTTCTACGTAGGCATGACAGGCCAAGAATTCTGGGCCCTGAAGCACCCGCCCCATCCTGCTTATACAGTGGGGGTTCCACTCCAGTAGAGCAGGGTGACACCAGGGGCTACCATCCTTGCATAAAGCCCTACTCATAGAGCAATGGTGCTACTCTGGGAGAAGCAGCCATCGTTCCCATGCCCAGCTCCATTGCATTGAAACAGGGATTGTGCCCAAAGTGATAGGCAGGCCATAAGAATGGAGAGCTCCACAGATCTCTCTAAGGGGACTTACTTTATTTGTTTGTTTTTTTGTTTATTTGTTTGTTTGTTTTTTTTTGAGACAGAGTCTTGCTTTATTGCCTAGGCTAGAGTGAGTGCCGTGGCATTAGCCTATCTCACAGAAACCTCAAACTCTTGGGCTCAAGCGATCCTCCTGCCTCAGCCTCCTGAGTAGCTGGAACTACAGGCATGCGCCACCATGCCCGGCTAAGTTTTTCTATATATATTAGTTGGCCAATTAATTTCTTTCTATTTATAGTAGAGACAGGGTCTCACTCTTGCTCAGGCTGGTTTCGAACTCCTGACTTTGAGCGATCCTCCTGCCTTGGCCTCCCAGAGTGTTAGGATTACAGGCGTGAGCCACTGCAACTGGCCAACTTACTTTATTTGGAACAAAGAGTGGGAAAGTTCATGCATAGAGGTATTGTCAAAAACCACGAAGATTTTGGTGGTGACCAATTAGTGGTGGTTCCCTTAGGCTGATAGCTTCATGATACTCATATCAACAAGTAAAATGGTAGACTGACTAAAAGTTTAACACAGAGAAAAAATAGCTAAAGAAGAGTCTTTTTGAGTCTGAGAAGCCTCAAAGACTGATGAAACTCTGCCCTTGAAAATGGGCTCTACCTTAACCCTTTGCACTCGGATGTCGAGTGTTACTCAACACGGTTAGCAAAAATGACAGACATTAAAATTACTCTTTGAATGTATCAATAATTTGAAATATAAAAAAATCCAAATAAGTTTGTATGAAAAGAAACTCCAGTTTTTTATTCTACTGCTGCGCTTTGTAAAATCTGGGGTATTTAAAAAATTAAATCCCGACTAGAATAAAGGAATCGAGAAAAAAGCAAGTGAGTGCAAAGGGTTAATTGTATAAGTTAATGGAGCAACTTATGCACCAGTGCATTGTGAAAAACAATAAAGAAACTGGGTAGCAATTAATATAGACTGACAGCTGGGTATGATACCAAAATTGATACAGTAGCTCAGATATCCAGGAAGACTGAGTGCCTGCTCAAGGCTGTACCCTCGGAGTGGTGATATCAGAGATTGTACATTGTGGAGGAAACAGACTTCAATAAAATAGTCTACAAATAAAAAGCAAGCAAGAATACAATAACAATCCTTACAAAGTGGGTCGTGGTGGTGGTATGGTGTCCACAGTTGCTGTATTATTTAAAAAGTTCAGTTATCTATAAAAATTAAGTGAGATATGCAAAGAAATAGGTAAGTATGCCTCATATATAGGGGAGAAAAGCAGGTAATAGAAACTTGCCTGGAAGGGAGCCTAGATTCAGCAGACAAAGACTTCAAAGCAGAGATCATAAATCTGTTCAAAGAAATAAAAGAAAATATGCTTACAGACTGATAGAATGCATTTTGGTTATGTCTAATTACATTAATAAAGAGATAAAATTATGAAAAAATAACCCAATGGAAGTTGTGGAATTGAAAAATAGGATAACTGAAATGAAAAATTTACTTAGAAGGTCTCAACTGTGGATGTGAGCTGGTAGAAGAAATAAGCAGCAACTTGAAGACAGATCAGTAGAGATTATACAGTCTGAAGAACAGGGAGAAAAAATAAAATAAATAAATAGGACCTCAGAGAAACATGGAACAATATTAAACACAACAAATATGCATAATGTGAGTTCCAGGGGGAGGATATAGAGAAAAGAGCATAAAAATATTTAAATCATGTCTGAAAACTTTCCAAATCTGATAAAAATATTACTCTACAAATCCAAAAAGCTCAAAGAACTCCATGTAGAATGAATGCAAAGATAATGAGTTGCATGACACATCATAGTCAGATGTTGAAAGTCAAAGTCACAAAGAAAATTTTGGAAACAGGAAGAAAAAAAGAGAGTCACTTATGAGGTATCTTAGTCTGTTTGTGTTACTATAACAGAACTCAACAGACTGGGTAATTTATAAGGAATAGAAGTTTCTATGAGTCATGGTTCCAGAGGCTGGCAAGTCCAAGTTGAGGGACCACATCTGGTGAGGGCCTTCCTGCTGGATTATAGCATGGTAGAAGGCATCCTGTGGTAAGAGACGAATAGAGCATGCGAGACGGAGAGAAAAACAAGGCTGAGCTCTTGTGATAACTAACCCTTTCCCATGACAATGGCATTAACCCTTTGCACTCGCTTGCTTTTTTCTCATTATCCACTTGACATTATCCACACTCGACATCCGAGCGCACAGGGTTGATCCATTCATAGGGACAGAACGCTTGTGGCCTAATCGCTTCTTAAAGGTCCCACTTTTTCCCACCATCACAATGGCACTCAAATTTCAATGTGAGTTTTGGAGGGGACAGTCAAACCACAGCTTGAGCGAATGTTGGTAAGATTAACAGGTGACATCTCGTGAGAAGCAATGACGGCCAAAAGGCATTGGGATGACACAGTCAAGGTGCCTAAGGAAAACAAGTGCTAAGTACTGATTCTACATTCAGCAAAGTTGTTTTTCAAAAAATGAAAGTGAAATAATGACATTCCATATTAGAAACAACTGAGAGAATTTGCAGCTAGCAGACCCATCTAAGAAGAAATACTGAAGATAGTTCTTCAGGCTGAAAGCAAAGTGGTACCAGATTCAGTTTCAAATCCACAGAAAGAAGCAAAGAGCACTGGTAAAGGTAATTTTGTAGGTAATTATAAAAGACTGTATAGTTGAATATTTCATCTTCTTTCTTCTCTTAACTGATATAATAAGAAATTGCATAAATAATATAATATATAGTTGTATTGTTAGGCCTATAATGTGTAGACATGTAATATATTTGAAAATAACAACATGGAGATGGTGGATGGAAACTCAGCTATTTTAGAATAAGGAAATGACATCAGATGGAAATTAAAATATAAAAAGAAATAAAGAGAACTAGATATAGCAAGTAATAAGGTTAATATTACAAACTTTATAAATATATGCTTGATCTTCTCTCAGCTTCATTAAAAGACAAAATTATAAGAAATAATTACACCAATGTCTTATTAGGCTTGTAATATATATACATGTGATATGTATAACAATAATAGAACAAAAAGGGTGAGGAGCAGTTCAGCTACATAAGAATGAAGTTTCTCTATCTCACTGAAATTAAGTTAGTATAAAAGTTAAGATGCACTTTTATACTAACTTCAGTGATGTAGAGAAACTTCATTCTTATGTAGCTTAAAGCTCTGACTTGAGGGGGAAGAGGAGGTAAGGGCAATATACGTAACCTTAACATTTGTACCCCCATAATATGCTGAAATAAAAAAAATGTTAAGATGCATTTTGAAAATCTTAGTGGAACCACCTAGAAAATAATTCTAAAATATATAACTTAAAAAATCATCAAGGAGAATTTTAACCCTCATACATTGTTGGTAGTATTATAAAATAATGTAGCCTCTTTGGAAAACAATTAGGTAATTTTTCCTAATGTTAAACATAGATTTGCCATATGGCTCAGCAATTTCACTCCTGGCTATTTACCCAAGAGAAAAAAAGATACATTTACACAAAACCTGTACACAAATGTTCATAGAAGTATTATTCGTAATAGCTCAAAAGTTTAAGCAACCTAAATGTCCATCAAATAGCCAATGAATAAATAAAATGTGGTATTTTAATATAGTAGAATATTTGACAATGAAAGGAACAAAGTACTGATACTTGCTATAACATGGATGGACCTTGAAAATACTATGCTAATTAAAAGAAGCCAGACAGAAAAGGACACATATTGTACGATTCCATTCATATTAAATGTCCACAATAGGTAACTTTATAGAGAAATAAAATAGTTTAATGGTTTTTGGGGGCTGAGAAGAGTATAGAACAGGGAGTGACTGCTAATGGGCATGGATTTCTTTCTTCAGTATCAAAAATATTCTATTGTGTTAATGGTTTCACAACTCAGAACATACTAAAAACCACTGCATTGTACACTTTAAAACATTAACTGTATGGTGTGTGGATTACATCTTAATAGAGCTTTTAAAAAATCACAAATTGTGCTTTGTACTTTTTATGAAGCGATGAGCATAAATTAGCACCATTCAATGCTGAAATTCTCTCTCTTCCTGCTTGCTAGGAAGTAACTGGGTAGATATGTGCGTTACCTCCATTTTATCACTGAGGAAACTGAGGCTTAAACATGTCAAGTGACTTGTCAAAGTTCCCACAGATATTAAATTAGGCAAAGAAACATCAATGGGAATACAGGCCTTCAGACTCCAGAAACCGTGTTTTCCCTAATTTCTCTCACAAAAATCTGTGGGTCTTATAGCTACCTTTTGTTGCCTTGGCCAAAAATCCCCCACTGAAAAAATTAGTTTTATAAATTAGCTTTATATAAACTAACTTTCTATCCAGAAATTAAGCACTCTGAACGTTTTGATACAATTATTCCCACTTTTTACTCTGTGTATCTATGTATACCCATTCATTTTTAACAAATTCAGATCACACCATATATATAATGATTTAGCTTGTTTTAAAAATTTGATATCTCCTGAGTAATTCCCCATGGCATTGTTCTTTGGAAACATAATTTAATAACAGTCTAATATTTACTCTTATGTACGCATCATAATTTATTTAGTGTTCTATTGGACCTTTAAATGAATTCAAGTTTTCTTACTCTAAGAAAAGTGCTATGTACATAAATCTTCATCTGAATTTGACTATTTACTTAGAAGAAACTCCTAGAATGTATGAACTTTTAAAAGGCTCATAATGTATATAGCCAAATTATTATCCCAAAAGGTTACACAAATTAATACCAACAAAGCATTTATAGGGAAGCTATAAAGGGTAGTGGTGAAGGGTAAGAATCCGAAAATCTAAGTTTGAAGCCTGGCTCTACCACTTACTAAGTGCATAGTGTATTAGTCAAGGTTCTCTAAAGAAACAGAACTGATAGGATATGTGTGTGTGTTTGCACATACGTGCATATATGCATGTGCACCTAGGTATATGCAAAGAAAGGAGAGGAGAGAAGCGTGGGTTAAGGTCGAGATTTTAAGAAATTATACAATAGTGGAAATAATGGAGGCTTGGCCAGTTTTTGATGGTGGTCTGAGTTTTTTCTGACCCATTAATACCTTTTATGCTTTTCTACACTGATGGTAAAATATATGGAATATAACTTCTGTTTAAGGATAAATTTGAAGCATTGTGGTTATCAGGCTTCAGAAAACTTGTATGATTCTTAAAAACACAAACCAAAGCTATCCACACTAACCAAAATAAACCCTTTCATTTGGGGAGCTTCGGGATAGAGTTTGGGGCTTCACTTTTAATTCTGTGTTCTTACAAAAAGAATTATTCATGGTCCCAAGGAGAGGATACTTTGGGGGAAATAGAGTACTAGGGCAATGCTTCTTAGCTCTGTAATATTTACAGACATCACTTGGGGAGGGCGTGTGTCAAAGGTGTGGTTTCTGGATTCCGCTATTAAAAATGTGTGCATCTCAGATGGTGTCTAAGTAGGTGGGTGGGGTGGTGTGATTACCGTGTTTCCCCGAAAATAAGACCTCCCCATAAAATAAGCCCTAGTGGGATTTCTAAGCATGTGCACAATAGAAGCTCCACCCCCAAAATTAGCCCTAGTGACGGGCGTGGCTGCGCAGCGCATCTGCACAACCCATGCGTGTCGTCGCGGAGCGGGAAAGGACACGAGCAGCCCTTCTCATCTGCCCTGTGAGAGCTCTAGTGCTCGACAGGAGAGATCGGGGCCAATAGTCCTAAAGGAAATAGAGTCCCAAGAAATCCAGAATGGAATTCAGGGTTTGGAGAGTGATGATGATGTTCCAGGAGAAGACGACTTCAGTATATTTGAATCAATGTAGATGGTTGTACCATACTTAAAAAAAAATAACACATCTCCTGAAAATAAGCCCTAATATGTCTTGTTGAGGAAACATAAACATAAGACCCTGTCTTATTTTGGGGGAAACATGGTATATTTTAATAAACAGAGGCCCCAGGTGATACCGAGGCAGGTGGTCCATGGACCATGTACCGAACTGTGCAGAGTCTGCCTTGGTGACATTCAACAGCAGACTTCACAGTTGTGACTGTTCCACAACTGCGTAAAATATACAAGTGCTTTCTGCTTAGCAGAGGTGGGATTGGGTTAGTTAGGAAGGATGACCACTGACTTAACAAAGGTGTTGTTTACCTCAACAAGGATTTGTTTTTCTATTATATTTAATTTGATGATCAAATGATCAAAATAATATGCATGAGTATATATAATCGTGAGAACACGTCATTACAACATCAAGTGGCATTAAGAAGCTCTGAGGGAATGGAACAGTTCCCTAGACCTCCCATGTCCCTTCCTCCCCCTTCCTTCCCCCCCTCCGCTCCCCTCTCGGTTTCTGTCAGATGCATTTGTCATTGTCATGTTGTTAAGGCTGATGATAGTCACATTCTTATGGTATAACCTCAATTAAGTCTTCTGCACGTTTTCTGTAGATTGGTTCCAAATAAATGGCATTTTCACGATTATCCCAGGGAGAAAATACTGTTCTCACAGAGCCAGGGAGAGTGTTACGCTGTGACAGTTCCATTTCTGCAGCCCCAGAGACAGGGCTCAACGTGCCATTCAAGGTGGAACATCCAGGTGGGGGCTCCTTTCTCAGGAGGATCTATTACCGTGATGTTGTAAATCGTTGCGCAAACGCCTGTAAAAGAAGGCTGGCAGATTAAAACTGTATACTGCAGGGTTAATCCTGAACAAAACCCACTTGTATCTTGCAGCCTTCGCGTTTTACTACGTTCTAACGGCCAAGTTCGCTATGACCTCCAAGAAGTAGAGTTTTTATTCTTTACCCTAGAATACTATCAAGAACTTATAGAGTGATATATTGAGCCTTATGTATACTGAACTATATATATATTTTAAACTATATATGTTTAATATATATGGTCTGTATGTGTAACTGTATATTGTCTCTCTATATGTGTAACTCTATTCTCTGTATATTTGTGTCACTGTATGTTGAGCTTATACTTTAAGCCCTAGTGGGCTGCAAGTTCTTTCTGTGGTGACTTCTGGTTCAGTGGATGATGATGAAGGTAAATTGTGATTTTGTTTTCCCCTTTCATTTTGAAGAGGACATAATCACTTACCTCAATTTACTTGAGACCCATTTCAAAGATTAATATACTGAGTTTCATAAATATGGTTGTGCCGTGGGGGAAACTTAATTGCCTTCTTTTGCCCTCTCCATTGTTCTCGATTCTACCTGTTCTTCAAGGCCCATCTTAAATCCCACCTCCTCTGCCAAGTCTGCTTGGTTGCTCCTGTCCTTGGTGATGCCAGTCTTATGCTGGCAAAGCACTTGCCATGGCATGTTCTGTCAGGATGTTGAGGATGGCGGTGGTGTGCCCATTTCAGCATGAAGAGATCAAGGCTTAGGAAGCCTAAAACAGTTGCTCAAGTTGACACACCAAGCAACGGGCTAAGATCAAAACTCGGGTCTCCTGAATTTCATGCTTGCTGTTTCTTGCTGTGGGCTCCCAACCAGCTCTCCTTTGTTTCTGTTTTCCTGTATTTTCCATTTATCACTCAACACATTATACGTATTTTTGCCCGTGTATGTGTGCTCTCTGAGAGCAGTTACTGCATCCCTGGCCTTTCAGCAATTCTATCCCTACAGCATCTGGTATATAGTAGGTAGGGAGTTAACAAATGTGGTCCCAGGTGGTAAGACATGCTGAGAGAGTCCCGTAGACCTTGGCAGTTGCATAGGAGGAGATTCTTCAGTCTCAGCCCCTCCCCACACCGCAGACTCAGCTGTTCAACTGGGTCGGTTTCTCTGTTCTTCATGACATTCCTCAGTAAACACGTCCCAAACTAAAACTTCATGATTTTCTCTCTCAATTCTGCATTTCTACTTGTTTTCCAGTTGTCCAAGCCAGAGACTCACGATTTTCCTCACTTTCCTTCATCCCCTGCACTCATTCGATCTGCAAAGCCTCCTGTCTCTGACTTCAGAGTGGGGTTGGAACCCATCCCCTCCTGTCCGTCCCCTCCCGTCTGTCCCTTCTCTTCCACACCTGCCCAGTGGCACCCACACCCAACCTCCCCAACACAGAGTAACTACATGGATCTTTTTTTTTTTTTTTTTTTTTGAGACAGAGTCTCAGTTTGTGGCCCAGGCTAGAGTGAGTGCCGTGGCGTCAGCCTCGCTCGCAGCAACCTCAGACTCCTGGGCTCCAGCGATCCTCCTGCCTCAGCCTCCAGAGTAGCTGGGACTACAGGCATGCACCACCATGCCCGGCTAATTTTTTGTATATATATTTTTAGTTGGCCAATTGATTTCTTTCTATTTTTAGTAGAGATGGGGTCTCGCTCTTGCTCAGGCTGGTTTCAAACTCCTGACCTTGAGCAATCTGCCCTTCCTCGGCCTCCCAGAGTGCTGGGATGACAGGCATGAGCCACCGCGCCCGGCCATAGATGGATCTTTTTAAAAGTACAAATCCCCTCTTGTAATTCCCCACATCACCATCTTCTAGTGGCTTCCTGAATCCGATCCGTATTCTTTGCGCTGTCTGCAGGGCTCCATGAGTGCTGTTTGCCGTGACTCCGCCTGCCTCATCTCACACCACCCTGTCTTGCTGTGCTCTGGTGTACCGTTCTGTCCTCCATTGCTCGAACAGGTAAAGCCGTTTCCACTTCAAGATCTTTCCACAAGCTCTAGCATCTTCTCGAACATTCTTTATTCAGTTCTCCGTAGGCTGGCCTGCTTCTCTGTGTCCCAGCAAACATCTTACCTCCTTGGAGAGGCCTCCTTGTGACCACCCTCTAGGAAATAGTCTCACCTCCTTCTGGTTTCTTTCCTATCTTATTGTTCTTATTTGCCTTATATCCATATACTCTAAAATCATTTCATGGCCTCCCTCCTCCTGCCCGGGTAGAACATAAACTCTTTGAGGGGAGCGACGTTCTCTGGCTTGTTCATTGCTACCCCAGGGGAGCTAGCAAGCTGCCAGTGCCACCGCAGGTTTCTTGGGTTGGTGGATGGGTGGCGAAAGGAGGGAAGGAGGAGAGAAATGATGGAAAGAGTAACAGCCAAGAGAGATCCCAGTAGCCAGCTACCTGGGAAGGACTGCTCAGACACACCCTTGGCCCTGCCTGAAGGTCTCTCTGAGGGGTGACCCAGAGCATGGCCACTTTGAGCCATCTGGGGCTTCCCGGAAAAGAGCCTGGGAGGAAATTGAACAGTTATACGGCGACATTAACTCCACGTGGAGCCGCTGCTTTCTAACCAGGTTGTGAGCTGGTTTTTGTCGTGGCCCGTTTGCAGGACGGGGGATGTCACACATAAAGACGTAGACATAGAACGTGGACACGAGAGAGTTGGCTGCAGTCCCAGAAAAATAAAGTACACAGACACAGAGACGGTGGAGGACTACAGCACCTCAAAGCGCCGGTCGTTTTATTTTCATGCTGTTTAATCAGGCGAGCGTCCGCGGCTATTTTCTCACGCCAGCTGTTTTCCCAGCTACTCTCGGGTACGTGACTTCCCACGGCCAACAACACTTGTTCCTCCAGTCATGGCACAAGAGATGCCCTTCAAGGCATCTTGACGCCTTGACAAGACGCCTTGGCTTAGTTGCATAGCACAAGAAGGAGATGTTTCCATTCTCTCTTCTATCATCTGGCACCTCGTGCGGATAACAGACAACTTTGGCTGGCGTGCGAGACCACAGGTCCTTGGCCGTTTGCCCGGAGGAACGGTTCTCTCTGCCGGTCAACAAGTCTCGTCCTGCTCACTGTGGGAACAGGCAGTGGGCTCCCGCTCTGCCGACTTCGGTCTCAGCCAGTCCGACCCGGGACGGCTCCTTTCAGGTTTCCTACCCGACCTCTGGGAGACATTCCCAAAGCCACCTCTTAAGATACTGGAGTGGCATTCATGCATGCGGCAGTTTTGGGGGATGCCGGCGCATGCTTTGTAGCCGCCTCCCCACCCCACCTGCCAGTGGCTGATACTGCCAGGACCCCTGAATACACTCTAGAATGCAAGTGGAACCCGGGCAAGGTCATTGCAACTTGCCCCATTAAAAGTCTGGTGTCTGCGCGCACGTTCGCTCGCTCCGTTGTGGGAGTGCCGCCCAGAACACGTGCCTTTTGAGTGGGGAGGGAGCGTAGAGAGTTCCTGGGCACCGTGAGGTGAGGCCTGGCTAGGAGCAGAGGGGAAACCACAGGACGGTCCTTGCCCCCTGGGGGAATTCTGTTTGGGGAGGGGCGGTTACTCGAGGGACAGGCACCAAGAGAAACCACCTGCTCTTTCTCCACGGGGACATCCTTGCGTACACACGGTCAGGTGGCGGCTTTGCAGTGTCACCCTCTGGACCATGTCTGTAATAGCATCTATCACTTCTCTTCTTGATCAGGAAACGGTAACACCAAGTGGGACTGGAATTGGACGAACACATGCAGTGGTTCTGTTCCTTGAACTCTGTCAAACCACGCGAGGAAAGCTCGGGAGAGACACTGGCTCCCAGAGAACGGCCAGGAATCGGGGGATCAGACATAGGAAGACCCTGTAGTGTACCCTCAATGCTAACGTTTCTTCCAACCACCGGTGCCCCTCCAGGTGCTGCGTGTCGGGCAGAAGTGCTGTGCTCTCTCACGAGCGCAGTCAGGATGTAACACTGCTTGGCAATTTATAAATCACTTCCAACTTCACATCCGAAAAACTTTGCTCCTGTTCCCATTTTGGTCAGGACTGTAATGATCCTTTTTTTTTTTGCCTGGTGACTCACCTCCCGCCCCTGCCTGGTTTGTGTTCTGGCTCATTTGTAGACTGTGGTTCTTTCTCCCTCATGGCCTGGATTCCGTCCTTTTCATTTCTCCATTGCTCTTGTCTTCTGTGTTTCTGAGAACCCAGTGTGTAAAGTGTGTCTGGCAGAAGGATTGGCCTCTGCCTCCAAGAGGTCAGCATGAACTGGAAATAGTGTTAAATTAGGGAAAAGAACAGACACGAGAAAGAATGAACCGTTTCTGTCTTAACCAAATGTTGCAACCTTGCTGGTGTTAAAGTTAATTTTTACATAGTTCTCATTACACCAGACACTATTATACCTATTAATTATATAAGTTAGTTTATTTTTTTCAAATTCATATGTAATCTGTTCTGCTTTTAACCCTTTGCACTCGCTTTTTTCTCGATTCCTTTATTCTACTCGGGATTTAATTTTTTAAATACCCCAGATTTTACAAAGCGTGGCAGTAGAATAAAAAACTGGAGTTTCTTTTCGTACAAATGTATTTTTTGGATTTTTTTATATTTCAAATTATTGATACATTCAAAGTGTAATTGTACTCGACATCTGAGTGCAAAAGGTTAAAAGGAAAATTGACCTTAAATTTTGAAAAAAGACAACTCCCCCCCCCTTTGATTTTATTAAACTTTGTCATTTGGAGGGTGTGATTATTAGAAGGAAGGGAGTATGACATTGTTTGGGTTCTCTTGTCCTCTTACTTCCATTCAGGTCACATTCTAGCTACTAAAATTCGTAATTTTTCCATGGTAGAGGTAATAAAAATATTCCTCAAACTAAAAACAGTTAGCATAAATATGTGGAATGGGACAGACTGAACTTGAGATACAAAAATATATAGAAAGAGAACCAAGCAACTATTATATCAGTGCTTTCTGCTTTCTTAAAAAAAAATTGCTTTCTGCTTTCCACCTCTTTGCTATCTTTATCATCTCCTCCTGCTATTTTCTCTGCTTCTAGGACTCCTTTTTCCTGTAACTCATCCTCCATTATGTCAGAAATGTCTTTTCTGTCTTTGTGGGAATGCACCAGAAAGAAACCTCAAATCCGCCTACATCAACATCTGCTTTTTAAGTCATCCGTGTCCGGGTTTGTTAGTACATCACTCCCACCTGCATTTAATGAGCACAAGTCCGGCTCTTCTTACACATGAAGAAAGCAGGCTAAAGGCAAAGAGCGAGTCTTTTCATAGTGACGATCGCATGAAGATGTTTGTTATTTTTGAAGACTAGTCAAGTGCAGTAGTGAGAAGGGGAGAAAGAGTTAGGAGGAGGAATTCCATCTGTAACTGATGTGAGTGATCAATTGAGATAACCCACTACCTTCGGACCAACTGAGGATGTTTAACACCGGTGTCCAACTAAGACGGTGCCTTCTTGCCTTCCATCCTCAGTAACAAGGAGAGCTCACCCTGGCCTGAATTGCCACGACGAGTTCGATACTTGACTAATCACGGTTCTCTGAAACTAATCCGGCGGGGGAGTGGTCGTGGGTCCCTTGTGGATTACTTCTTGCTGCTATTTGGCTAACCTGATTTTCCTTCCCCTGGTCCCCAGAATTTAGGGAGGCAGCAAGGAAATCCGGGAAGTCATGGGAATCCCCCAGCCTCAGCATGATATTTGTGCAAAGATTAACACCCGCTCCTCTTCTTTTTGGGGAGAAGTCACAGAAATCCTCTCTTCCGTGATTTGAAATAGACAGCATTTTTCTTGAGAAATCTGTACATCTCAAGTGGGCAGAACAGTTGTCTTTAATATAGAGCCTCGGCAGTTGAATTTTAAACGTCTTTCAGAGCATGTCTGCTGTTTCTCTGAAGCATCTGCCAGATGATGGGGACAAGTCTCTGATATTTAGTAAATTTAATCTTGTTCCAGAGTAACGAGGGCCAGGTATCCTCAAACTACGGCCCTCGGGCCACATGTGGCCCGCCGAGGACATTTATCCAGCCCGCTGGGTATTTTTACCACCGCTGCCTGTCCTGCTTAGCAGCCGACTTGTCCCAGGCCCACAGTGCACACTCTCCAATAGTCTGAGGGACAGTGAACTGGCCCCCTGTTTAAAAAGTTTGAGGACCCCTGAACTAGACCGTGGCACAGTACCTTCTAGAATGCGGTTCAGTGAGTGTTAATTCTCTTCCTTTATTCCTGCTTTGTACAACTGGGATTTCTCAAGTGGGTGCTCCTTGGACTTAGGGACCCTAGTGGTTGTGGTCGACATTTATTATTAAGATCTGCTTGGCGGAATCTATGAAGCCTTCAAAAAATGTCTTGTCTTGGATTATTTTTAAGAGTCAGGCCCAGGAATGCTTTAAGAAGGGCAGACTGGTAATCCTTTAGAAATGCCAAAAAAGTACTTGGAAATAAGATAGGTCATCACTATGGCAATCTAAAACCTCTCTAAGCAGCTAACACCATCCTATAGAATCGGAAAGAGATTGTAAGGTTATTATTTCTGTGGATAAACAGAATTTATATCCTTTGACTATTTCCCTCAGCTTCTTAAAACTCTTAAAAAGAATCAAGTCTTATGGAAATGACGCATAATTAAAATGACCTCTTGGTTTCATTAATTATCCACAGAATGGGATTTCTGTAGAATGGTAACTCAAAAGGCTTAGACTATTAATTTATCTTTTGTAAATTCAGAATTTGGCTTTACAGAATTAATAGTAATTCCCTTCATTTCTTTGTGCATCAGTGTACTTAGCAAGAACAGAAATTCAATAATGAACGTTCCATATTTCATTTAAAGTAAATGGGGAAAATTCTGAGTTACTCTGTTCAGAAAACAACACATACATTGTTTTGTTTGACAGGCAAAGAGCAAGCCATAGAAATGATTATGTGGTTCATGTAAATGCTATTTCATTCTTCACATCTGCCCAGTCTCTTTTATCTGTACTATTTCTGGGACTTTCTAAAGAAGATAGAATGGAACAGGATGAAAATTTAACCAGAATGATATGGAAATTAACCAGAAAGAAATGACAATGTGACTACAGAAATTGCTAACTGAGTAAGGTCTATGGCCAGGAGTCATCAAACTATCGGCATGTAGGCCAAATCCAGCTCTTTTTTTTATAAATAAAGTTTTATTGAAACACGGCAACACTTGTTTACTTATTGTCTGTGGCTACTTTCACTCCAGAATGGCGAAGTTCAGTAGGTGTGACGGAGAACACATGGCCTGTGAGCCTAACATGTTTGTCATTTTTTGGAGAAAAAGCTTGCTGGCCCCTAACCTATGCCATAGGTCTCAGAGAATAGTCTTTGTGGATGGTCTCTAAAGAATCCTGGGATGGGTTAAAATGGAAAGATGGTAAATATCGATCTCCAAGTTCAGATTGGAGCGGTCACTGCCGTTGAAAATGGGAAAGAGGGAAAATGGGCTGCTTAATCCAAGTGTGTGTACTGCCGGAGTTTGTCACCAGCAACCCGAAGAACTGATAGAATTACTTCTCTGTATCCCAGTGCCATCTTACTGGTGTGGAAGCATCTTAGGCATTCATGAGGCCTTTTGTGACCCTGTGTTCTATGGTATAGATATTTGAGACCACGTTGCACTTTCCTTTCTCATGGGGCAGGTTCAGCAAGGGTCTATGTGGACTGTCCCACAGGCTGGGCAGGAATCGCCATGTATAAGCAGGTATATCCCATTCATAGACTGTCAGGATTCTGAATTTTATCTAGTCCAGTGTCTCTATATTGGTGAAGAAAATTAGCATTCTGTGAGTTAAACTGAAGTGTCCCATCACTGAAAGTGAACAATGAGAGTTTTTATTTAATTTATAGGGGAAAACGTAATGAAGATCTTTTCTCAGTTTCAAGCTCTTTCCTTTAGACTTTTCTGAACTCTTTGCTGCCTGAACCGCTTCCCTTTATGATCAGTTCATGTATATGCTCATGTTTTCAACAAATGTTTTTGATGGGCCTACTGTGTGCATATACTAGGTTCTGTGCTAGGGGCCTAGAAAACAAGGATAAGCAAGACATCTTCTCTGCTCTCATGAGACCTGCCTCTCGTGACGGGGACATTAAACAAGCTGTTACTACCTGGGGAGTCAGGCTCCTCGAGTCTCAGCGCGTCTACTTACTAGCCGAATGACGTCCATCAAGTTGCAGAGTCCCCTGTAATGCCTCTGGTTTCGTGCATGTAAAATGGGATAATAGCTTATTGTGTGTTGTGAAGCTAAAGGACAGACTCAAAACTCTTGGAATATTGCCTGCACATAGTAAATCGAAGTGCTAGTGCATGTTATTTTAGACATATTTATAAATAAATATATGTTGTGCTTGGGGTTGAGAAATAAAATCCTAAGCCCCCAACTGACTGAAAGGACCCCCTCTTGACCAGGGGACCCCAGAGAAAACTGAAAACTGGGTGTCCATCCACGATGGGATGGGAGGTCAGACACGCCTTGTTGTACCCCCTCCCTCACTAGCCACCGTTAAGCTTTCTTTCCTGGGAGTTAATCAGAACCAGCTTTTTGAAAAGACTTGCTCCATTATTGATTTCAGTCAACCACCTAATTCATGCTGCTCCTCCCGTTCTGTGGTTTTGTCCCAACAACCGACCAGCATTCCTTCCTGATGAGGGGCCACTGACCCTGGAGTGGTTCTGGCCAGTCTACTGAGAATGTGCAGTGAGGGTTTTCATATCCTCTGCTTTATCTTTTGATGTCAGGGGACTGACAACTCTACCCTTGGATCATGCTAACACCATTTTTTTTTTTTCTGCATGCAACCTATGAAGGGGCATGAGGCTCAGTTGCAGGTGTGCATGTTTTCCCTTTCATAACTCTTCATGACTCCTCCTGTACCTTGTCAGATATGTGTGTTCAGCCATGCCATGCAGCATAAACTCCTGTTCTGTTGCCTTTTCCTGAAAGTATGTTGTTTCTGGCTTCTGGTTGGGGGCTGTCGTTTCCCAGCCTGCCAGAATGGCCACCCCATGGGCTGTAACCCTTGATGAGAAATAAAGCTCTCCTCTCCAAATTCATGAACCTCAGCCTTCTTTAGTGGACAGGGCAAATGGCATGCAGAAAAAAAAAGAAGTGTCCGTGAGAAAGTGAAAAGGAGAGACTAACTTTAAGGTAGCATGGAAATGCTACTTTGAGAAAGAGCTGAGATTTGAAAAATGGAAAGTCTACACAAGGAGTTGAAAAGAACATTCTCATCTGGTCGTAGGGAATAGAGTGTGTACAGTGCCCAAGGCAGAAAGTAAGCTCGAAGAATTCCACGGTCTGAAACAAAACTATTGTGGCTATAACTTAGTGAAATCTTCCTATGACTTCCATTTGGGGATATCATTTCCATCTTAGCCTAGATGTATTACATGAGATAACACATAAAGAAGCACATAGAACACGGCCAGGCATACAATACGCATGGAGTAAATATCAGCCATTATTACCGTTGCTGATGCTGTTGTCATTGTTACTGAAGGATTCTAATTCCTTTGGCCTTTATTGGTAAACATCTGGTTTTCCTGTCATTTAAATTGTTATGTTTTATGCTTAAGGCAAATATTTGCCCTACAGGAGTGACTTTCACCCTTTTTAGGGTCACAGAAAAATTGTTTTGATGAGAATTGGTCTGATGAAAGCTAAGATTCTTCTCCTTAGAAGCATTCACAGTTATCCAACACATAGAAGCTCACATTCAATTTTAGGCATCTCATGGCCCCTGGTTAGATAGTCCTGATTAATTATTTAAAGATTCTTGAAGATCAGAGTCATATACCCTACTTATATATAACCTTTGCCTGTCTAACTTAGAAGATGCTTCATTTTCATTGATGCTTCTTGCCTTGTTTTTTTTAAAATCATATCTTATTAGTGCTAAGATATATACTTTTTCCACTTTTAACATCTGTGATGTTCGGTTGCATCTTACAGTCGTTACTATGTCACAGTTTAATTGGTGACATTTTTTTTCTTTCATAGTGCTATATAAGGTAATGCTATACCTTACTGTCAGTGGGGGTGTCTTGGCTTTGGTAAAACATGATGCATATCTCTCTCACAGTGTAGCAGGCCCCAAGATGCCTGAATATCAGCTCTTGAGCAATGCTTTTGTTTCTTCAATGGCTTCTTTTCCTCATGGTATGAAAAGCAAAGCTCCCTCCCAATTCACTAACAATGAATTTTCCTCTAGAGAGGGATTCCTGGCAGGGCCGCCCTGTCTGTCAGCTTGTGCACTGCGCAGAGGTACCTGGCCAGAGGAGGTGCTGAAATCTGGCCAGCACACCTCCGCCTGGCTGGCTGCAAAGAAAGCCCACGGAAAGCAGGATCTTTCAGTAAGTCCCCTGCTTAGACTGCGTGCTGGTGGCAATTTGTCCATTCAGAGCAGTCGCCTTTTTGTAAGGCGCAGGTGTGCCAGCGGCAGAAGTGATCCTCCTTCATATGAAAGTCTTAACTTCTTCCCTTTCCTTTGCCATCCAGGCATCTCTCTGTAAGTCATTGTTTCTGGGTTTTGTCTTATTTTTCAAGCAGTATAAATTTAAAGGGACCCTAATTTAGTTTTCCCATCTACACGCCCAGCAACTCTATCTCTTAGTGGACATTAATTATTTTTTGGGCTTTTCGGTATCTATTTCTCCTTCTTTTAGTAACTGAAAAGGACAGTCACTCCCTCTTACATGCTCAGCCCAAGAGTTTTGAAAGGGGTTGAGCAGGCGTGGGAGCACACATGACCCAGAACTACGTTAATCCTTGCATCCCAGTCCCCTGACCACAGGGGACCCTGCTCCCATCAGAGCTGAGAAGGTACGGTGGGAACTTGTCCTGGCAGTCCTGGCCAACACATTCTCACTGTTTGCTGGAATTGAACCAAAGAGAATGCGAGGCCTAGATCTGCTGTTCTGGCCCTAAAGCCAGCAGCCTGGACGGTGGAACTGAAAGGATAAGGGAAACTGAGTCTAGATGACGTCATGTGGGATTTGAAAACACTTGTGACTAAAGCCAACAATATTTCTGACACTTTTTTTTTTATGTGCACAGATAAATTCCCACTTTTGCTTTAGCCTGTGTGGGGAGGCTACTTTGTAATTTGCAGTTGAAGAGTCCTGATTACTGCTCCTGCCTCCCTTGCCCACTTGTCTGAAACTCTGTCCATTTTTTTTTTTTTGTAGCTATAAATGGGATGGGCTTGGTTTGTTCTGTCTCTGTCTTGGTGTGTCTGTCTGTCTCTCTATTTCTGTTTCTATCTCTTGTTCCATTTTCCTCTCTATCTCTGTGTTTTATCTTCCTTTGGAAACCTTTAACAAACTAATGCTTAGACTTTTCATTACAATAAGGTAGGAAGAAAGGGATCATCCATTTGCCAAAAAAGATAAAGCTTTCTGTGCTGAGTTGAGAGATTTTATGGTGTCGGTTCTATTTTTACTGATCACCCTTGAGGGTCTGAGGGGGGAACTTTTTCTGTTAGCTAGGTTTATAAAATATGAACGAGCTCAGGATGTATTAGAAGAGTTCGTGAACAATTGCTGCTTCTGAATGGGCGTTCTTAGAGTTTGAGAATGGTGAAAACGTCAGCAATCAGACATCAATTATTGTTACCAAATAAAGTTCTTAAACTAAGAAAATTTTATTGATTTAAGTTTAATTGCAGTGACTCTTGTTTATTGAGGGACAAGTAAGATTATAGAATGTAAACTCCATAAAGGTAGGGTTTTTTATCCTATTCATTACTTCCCAAGTGCTAAACACATAGAAGGTACTCAGAAAGTATTATCTGAATGAATGAATGAGGATTCATTATTTTGGTTAATTGAGTATGCTCAGTACTTGAGTCACTATATATCATGTTCATTATTAATTTTGGGGAATTAAAATACATTCTATCCTAGTTATCTCATGATTAAAATATGGGAATTTCTCATTTAAAAATTGCTTTCATAATATAATAACTCTAGGCAGATCTTTCTGAGTTCTCTATTTATCCCCAAGCCCTGTCATCTAAGAGTGATCTGCCCTTTGGACTTCAAGTGTGGCAGTTCCCTATGGTTGGGTGGCCTCTCCTTATTACAGGCCCCTCCCCATGCAAATGCCCTAGCAGAAGAGTCAGATGGCTCACCCCAGATCCTGGGTTTCTGTATATGGGAATTATGCTTCATACCGATTTCATCCAGATAGTTGAAGGTGTAATTTGTATATAGAGATGAAACATTTTCTCTGTTGTCCAACAGTGCATCCTGGGATTCTAAAATGGTTTGTTAGATCCACCCTCTTCAAACCAAGCCCTAATTACATCATGCTATTTTTCCATCTCAGATCCCAATATCCTTCATTTTCTAGAAGACTGGCCGGGGCATCTCTCCAAAGCCACGCTAAGCCACTGTGTCCACGTTGGAATTCCAAAATCACTTCATCTATTTGGGTAAATATAGGTAGAATCTCGAACGTTTTGTTCTAGGCAGTGATGTTTCTCACAGATGATTATGCCTGGATTTCCATCTGCTTTGAGGAGAAGTCCATGTTTAGCTGATAATTTGCTTACACTGTCAGCGCTGCTTAGGGTCAAAAGCATGACTAATATTTGTACAGTTTTTTTTTTTTTTTTGCTGAAAGCTATTTTTTACAAAGAAGGTGCAGGTATCCCTTTTACAGAGTACATTTTTTATCTGCTTGAGTGACATGCTGTATAAAGTCTTTAGAGGGAGTCTTTGCATTGCAGATAAACAATAAAACACAGTTATTCCCCACAGGGTGTTTAAAGTGGCAGCCCATTATGTTATTAACAAAGGACAAATCATTCTCTTCATTGTTGTATCCAATACAGGGAGCCATGTGATCGAGACTCCTAATTCTTATACTTTATCCCCTTTCCTCTCCAATAGGACTTTCTGGAAACAAAATATAATGACTGTATGTTGGGTGATTACATAACTTTCCATTTTACCGAAATCCTTGTTTTTCATTTAAGGGAGAATTCGTAATAACTAGGGAGCTTGTTCACATTCTCGGAAAGTATCTGGTATTGCTTGGAGTGCCTTACACCTTACATGTTTAATACAGTTTACACTGCATTGCACTGGTAATTGAATCAGCTCCAAACTCCATTCACTCAATCTTTTTACTTTTTGAAACCCCACTTTTCCCGTTGACACTTGAAAAGCTGCGTTTAATGAAGGTAAGTGCTCACGGGTTGAAGTGTTAACTTTTGTCGTGTGATTTAAATGATCCGTGGCAATCCATTTACAGAACACTCATCCTAACTCTTTCCTTGGGTATCTATGTAGGCAAAAGGAGGAGGGGGGGTAAATGGAACTGTCTTAATAGTTTAAGCCAAAAACAAGCAACAGAATTGTTGTGATGGTGAGCAGTGTTCTGCCCCATCAGGATGCATGTACCTTTTGATGGGTTCTCTGGGCCGTGGTATATGTCTCCCCAGATTGCAGCCCAAGCTTGTAACAGAGCCAGGGTGCTCATAGATTTCAGATTGACATCCTTTATTCCTCCCTAACACAACAAAACCTTACAGGTGTTATGATTGATTTTCTCCAGATTCACAAAACTTCAAGGTAGCGTCCAACTGGGGAAAGAGCAGCCTCAGTAAAAAATCAGGGAACTTGACTCTCATCAGCTGTCATTTCCACTCTCCTTGCGTTTAAGATCTATTGTGATTATTTTATCGTTCAGTAGATAACACGAACACAAGCTCAGTTACCTTTTGTGATCAAAAGGAAAGGAGCCTCCCACCTATAGGCTAAACCGCATGGTAGCATAAAATGAAATACAATTGAGCATGAGATAGGTAGCCATGAACTCAAATCTATCTTGTTGCGTGACTGTTGGCAAGTTCCTTAACCTCTTTGGGATTTTACATTCTCATTTATAAATGGAAATACCGATGCCTTTTTTATTTAAAATTGTATACAGTTTTTATACATGTGAGCAGAAATCCAAATATATGTAGTATACACATATTTATCCTGTCTCAGCACCTGCAACATAGGAAATATTTAAGTGCTAGTGCTGTTGCCCTTCCTTTTCCATGTTCTTTCTTGTACTCATCCTATTCATAGCTCATATGTAAGAAGCATTTGCAAGCTTTATGGCAAAGCAACTCTTGCTATAAGTTTTATAAAATTCCCTCTAATGGGGAAGCCTAAGGAAGACTATTTACTATACCATGGAAGAGGTGTAAGACAAAGTAGTGAAAGATGCTGGAAAGAGAAATAGGGATGAATCACGGAGAACTTGAAGGTCAAGTCTAGGCGTTGAGGCTTTGGCCAACAGACAGTAGGAATCGCTGAGGAGAAAGTGAAATAGGCTGTACCCAGACCAGGCTGGGGGCATTTAAACCAGTGAGCAAGGGCCTGGGAAAGTGAATGCCAATGGGGCATCATATGGTTTATGGCACCCGGAACAGACTGGTTACATGAAGAAAGCGTCATTAGGACTTGATGACAAATTGGAAAACACAGGTGCATAGAAGATGATCGTGTAGTTTTCAACTTCCCAAACTGGGAATAATATGTCATTGTCCTTAAGAAAGCTAGAGACTAGAGGAAAAGGTCTTTGGTAAAGATGAGAAAATATATAGAATTCAGATCTGATTATAATGGTTCCAAAACAGATTGAGTCCCAACACATCAAAAAGTAGTGTCTTCCAACTATCGACAATTAGAATTTCAGATAGATGTTGGAAGGTCTGAAAATATTTTGATGATTCAAAAAAAAATTCAGTATATTGGAAAAGTAGGATCTTTAGAAAATTTTCCGCAGTGAATCCTTTTATAAAGAAAAAAAAATTCATGATCAATACGCTTAGCACCTCCCTCTTTTGTGACTTAGAGTTTTTACTTTATTGGGTTAAAATAACAGCAACAGCAGCGACGCATGTCAGTCTCGATATCTACTTTTGCCTGCCAGTCCTTACCCCAGTTGATGTGAAAAATATTGAGTAAGGAGTTACGTATCCTTTCCAAATAGGATAACCTGTGGGAGAACTAGCAACCCATGTTTGCAATTTTTGAAAAGTAGCCGTCAAAGTTGAGGACATTGTGTACCTCTTGATATTTTGAGAAGTACTGGGCCTCCCTCTATGCCCACGAGAGTGTGAGAGGATCCATGAAAATCTGGTCCATTAATCAGCAAGTTCACGCTATGCAGGAAACGCATAGGGTGGGCAGAGATTGATAGGCCTTTGCGAAAACCTGATTAATGCATTTGTTCCCACCAGGTTGCTTCTAGTCTCTTTTATGGGTCAAGACATTTTTATATCTTGCCGCCACCTCATAAAATGCACTAACACCTCTCATTTCCTGCCTCTTTCTGAGTGATCTCCACTTTACCTTTGCAAGCACAGCCCACATTCCACAACCAGAGATTGAATTTCAGATTTTCTGCTATATTTGAGAGCCGCGCCTAAGGAACAACAGGAAGGGGACAATTGTCTCGCTGTGTGAGGAGACTAATCAGAGTCAGGGAGGTAACAGGATTTTTTTTCCTGGAGTTTGGAGGGAGGGTGTGGGCAGGGTGCAAGAAGTTATTTTTTATTAAGACTTGGAAGATTGTGTTCAACCAAACAGCTTCTAATTTCCTTAGAATGACACCATAAGAACTGTCCCTCTTGCTGCTTTCTTTCCGTATTCTGTTAATGCTCACTGTAAGTCTATGCCACCCATTCTATGTAAATACAGAGATCCTGGACTTGAGCAGTCATTTGATTAGACTTGTCCTGTCTCAAAATGGAGTTTACGTGTCATGGTTTTTGTCTCTTTCCTAGATAACTTTAATTTTTTTCTAAAACAAAATTCCGGTTATTTCCAAGTTTCAATAGAACCCGCAGTGATTTTAACACTGCAAAAAATGCTTAGATAGAAGGAGAAAAGGCGGACTTCTGATAAGAAATGGCTGCCTAACTCAGCATCTCCCCTCCCCTTCTGAAAATCATCCAATCACAACAACAACAACAACAACAAAAAGAAACTGGGGAAAATGTAAAACAAAGACACAAAGTAAAATCTGGAATTTGGTCAAATCTGGAAAGGGATTCAAAATACAGGTGGTCCAAGGATTACTGATGAAATACGTACCTGAGAATGTCTGTAGGTTGGATTTATGAGTTACTCGGATCCCTGATGAATAGCGCATATACAGTAATAATAATAGCACTATCATGGCTCATATATGGTAATAATAATACAGTGTAATACTGTAATAATAATATCCCTGTACTGTAATAATCAGTTATACAATCTATTGTGCCTTTTCTTTTAATTCAAACAAACAGAACATGAAAACATCATATAAAAAAAAGGTTAGATAGGAGAAATTTCAAAAAGGAATATTTAAAGTGAACACTTCCCTAATGTTGCATCCATGTCTTGCTTATTGGGAGGCATGTTTTTGAGGGAAGAAGGTAGTAACCATTAATCAGAAGATGATGGTGGAGATTGTGCTGGAGAGGATGGAGAGGGTGTTGGAGAATCAGGATTTGATTCTGTTGCTAGAGGAGAGGAGGGAAGCTGACCACTGATGTCAGTTGCTGGAGAGAGATATCTAGGGTTGTTTGCACAGCCCTTTTCTTTTTTTTTTTTCCATCATAAATGGCCTTGTAGCAGCTGACGTTCTCACTCACCGCCTGGTTAACCTTTGCAAACCGCTCAAAGTTGGGATCTTGCTTCTCAAGCTCAGCAAATCCTGCTTCAATGAGACGAAAGGCTTCAGCTAATTCTTTTATCATAAGCTTTCTTGGCCTCGATCTCCTGATTCTTCACATCCTTGTGTGTTTCTATCAGCTGCTTCTCTATCTATGAGACCAGCCACTAGTGTGAAGATGCTCCTCCATGAACCACTTACACTGTGTGGGTTTGTTCACATACATGGAAGAAACAAGTTCCCCAGTTATTAATTATTTAATTATAGATTATCTTCATGGGGAGCCCATTTGTAAGTACAGAACACCGTAAGTTGGTTTGTTCATAGCTCAGAAACTACCTGTAGGAATAAAAGCTTTCAAAAACGACTGAGTTTGCAAAGAGAATATGTGAAAAGAATTGGAGTAGAAAGGAGTCAGTCTTGGCAGAGCACAGAAACTATCAACAAAATGTATTTCTTGAAAGTGAAAGACAAAATGTGAAAGTCTGAAGGTAATAATACTTTTTGCAATATTTGAGGTAGAAACCAGTGAACTAGGTGAAGGCAGAGAACTGTCTGGCCCCAGGATGGTTCAGAAAACCAATGAGATGGGGGCTCCACAAAGAATCATACAAAACATTCATTTTCCTAGAATTATTTTGTTTTATTTTTTTGGAACAACTTAACATAATTTAAATGGACATTTTGATAGAAAAATAATTTTCCAAGTGCCCACAGGAAAAACATATAATAAAAGCAGAATGCTTTCCACAGGAAAAAATAAAGAAAAATGTCTTTTTCGAGATACAAAAAAGTACCAGGCCAGTTTCACGGGGTAGTTCTACCAAACTTGGAGAACAGAAAAATGATAATGCCAGTGAATGTGGTCTTAGAACACAGAAAAAAGATTGATAGAAATTTTCAATTTTTTCAAAAGAGAGAATACAAAACTGTTAACCACAATCTAACATAGATTGAGAGAGAGAGAAAATTTCTCCCTCACTGCAATTTTAATACCTACTCATAAATAATCTATACTCATAAAGTCACTATTAAAAGGTTTCCTACTGTTAAACCACACTGGTCATGACCTAAAGAGAAAAATCATGCCTTTCTTCACGTAAAAAGGCATTTGATAAAATTCAACTTCTCCAAAGAATAAATAAAATCAATAAACTTATATGAATTCTTCTTCAAGTTGATAAAATATAAGCAATCTCGATACCTCCTGGGAGAACACCAGAAGTTTTCCTTAATGGAGTCAGGAGCAGTCAGCGTTAGGTTTGTTACTGCTATGCTCTATTTAATGTTGCATTAGAGGTGATAGCTAGTGCAATTAGGCCAAGAACAAAATGAGAGACATAAAAATGTGTTAGGAAGAGGAGGTAAAATACCTTTATTTCCAACTGAAATGATTGTATGCCTGGGGGAAAAAAAAAAGAGAATCAATTCTATCAACTCTAAAAACAATAATTCAGTAAGTTACTGGGATTAAAAAGCATATTCATAAATCAGTAATTTCCACCTATTCAAACAAAAGCTAGAAAATATATTATTAAAAACTTTAGTTTTCAATTGCAACACAGAACATAAAATATCAACAAGTTAACAAGAAATACACACGATCTTTATGTATGAAGAAAACATGAACAAATGGAAAGCATGTCCTACGCTTGAGTAAAAAGACAGTGCCATGACGACCTCAAACTTCTCTCAGTGACTTCGCAAATTAGACATGATTCCAATTAAAACTCCAACATAGGTGACCTTTTCTCTTTCTGAACTGGACAAGGTGATCTAAAGTTTATGTTACAAAATAATAAGCATTATCAGACATTAGGATACAGAATAAAGTTCCATAATTAAGAGTGTGATGTGGGAACGTGAGCTGAACTATCAGTGGGTCAGGATTTTAATTTTAGGCAGCTTACTGGAGTAGGGGAGAGTCCCCTAAAAGTTCAGGCAGCTAGCTTCCAGTGCTTTTAATGACCAAGGCTAGTCACATGCATTAAGCTGAATGCCATGAAAGAGGCAATAAAGGCTTTGGAGAGAAAACAATTTTTATTCTGGTATTAGGGAATAAAGTGTAATTTACATAGTCACAGTTTCTATTAATAAGAATAAAACTAGTTACCATTTAGTCTGTCTTCATTATATTGCCAGGCATTGTGTTAGACACACAGACATTATCTTCTGCAATCTTCCCAACAACTTAATGACATAAGTATATTATATCAGGAAGTTTAAAGAACTACCTAAGGTTCAAAAGGAGCAAGTCAGGCCTCAAAGCTCTTTCTCTCTGCCTTCAGCTAACTGTGCTAAGAACTACAACTCCATCTTCATGAGTTTCTCTCTTTCCTTCTTTGAAATGCCACTAAACATATGGGATGAATCCAAGTGGCATCTTATTGTTACCTGTGAATAGGGGGTTCTTGTTCCTAATCGATTAGGATTAGGTGGAGAAACAGGCATCTAAGACTACATTGCATATAGAGAAGAAAAAAGAAAGATCAGAGATATACAGGGTTGTAGCAGCACAGATATCTAGACTTGACAGCCAAAATATCAGGCAGCATTTGGCTAAAAATATTACGGCAACTTTTCAGAGAATCATGGGTGACTCAGAAGCTCAGAAACCAGATTTATTAGTGTTTGAAACCGTGTTAGGCTATGAATTTCTTAGATCTACCCGAGCTCAGAAGGGAATTAATTAATCCCAGTACTTAAAACAGGGATAGAATCTATTCATGGAAAGGAAAGAAAACAGCAAATAAGAGTTTAAAATATCACATAGATCATGACTGAGTCATTCTGTCTGTCTGAACTTTTAGGGGACTGTCCTAAGCTCCCTGAAAATGAAGAAAAGCTGGAACATTGAATAGCTTTTATGCTACCGCAGCGGGGAACTAGTCTGGTCATACCAGGTGAACGTGGGGGAGTGGAAACCATTTATTTGTTTAACAGACACACACTGATACCTACTACGTGCCAGGCATTGTACTAGAAAAACGGTGCAGAAAAAAAAAGCACAGTCTCTGATTTCACGGAGTTTGTCATCTTGAGGGAGGAAGAGATTTTACTAAAATAAGTGGTCTCAAAAATAGGAAAGTGGAACCATGCTCGCAGCTGGGAAGAGCGGCGGTTGGTACCACAGCAGCCCGTCACGCGGAGCGGGGCACTGACCTCACCAGGGAAGGCTGGTCTCCGAGATGATGAATTAAAACGACTTCCGAAGAAAGAGGGGGAGAGTTAATTGGCAAAGACGCGCAGAGAGGAGCCTTCCAGGCAGAGGAATCAGCATGCGTTAGGTTGAGCCGTATGAAATTGCTACTTTGAAAGGTCAAAAATCACTGAACATCAACTGCTTCATGCGGTTCATCTTATTTATGGGTCTGCTCTGCACGTAGCCCTGTCCAAAGCACGGTGGCTGCCAGCAGGGTGTTTTGTATGCTTCCTGCAACTCACGCTTCTCATCGTCCAGGTGGGATGTCCAGGAGAAAGGATAAACAAAAAGTAAAATGACAATAGATTAAGGAGAAATCACAAGGGGAGTGAAGGATTCTTCGGAGAGGATGCCTTGTCGTGAAATCGCATGCTCCTTTTTCAGAGCCTCGTCGATGCATACGGTTTTATGACACCATGAAGCCACTGGTGGCTTGCCTGCAAGGGGGCGGCACAGACTCTGGGCTGCATCTGTAACATCCAGCTCTTCCCCTCCCGTCTTCCTTGTTAAAAGGAAGCCACAAGGCTGCAATAAACCCCAAACCTGCCTCTTTGGCTGTTTCCCGACAGTGCTCTGTTAACAGTGAGAGCAATAGAGACCACAAATGATGAGATTGGCCAAGGGTTTGAATAGTTAATTGTTTTCTTCTAAATAAAATGTGTTAGGACTCATTATTTGGGAAATTTTCGCAGATATTTACATGGGGGTCAGAGACCAAGGGGACTCTGGCAATCAGCTGACATAGGCCGGGGAAGCTTTTCCTTTTTTCTTTTTCTTTCCCTGCCCAAGGAGGAAATGAAAAGGCAGTCACTTGCGTGCTGGCGGCACATGTACATGGCACTGTTTTTCTTCCGAGGTGCAGGATTTGCGTTGTGACTGTCCACTTAGCAATCCTGATATGCCATGAACTATGTTCTAGGCACGTGTCCTCAAACTACGGCCTGCGGGCCACATGCGGCCTGCCAAGAACATTTATCCGGCCCGCCGGGTGTTTTTGCCACCGCTGCCTGTCCTGCTTAGCAGCCAACTCGTCCCCGGCCCACAGTGCGCATGTGTGGAAAGTGCGACGCGCTCTCCAACAGCCCTCCAAAAGTCCGAGGGACAGTGAGCTGGCCCCCTGTTTAAAAAGTTTGATGATGCCTGTTCTAGAGGATATCCTTTGAGGATGGCTCAGGGAAGAGGACTCAGCCTTTTGTGTGCAGAGTGCGGTAGATGTCTACCTTGATATGCTGCAAGAAAGCAGAATGGCCTTTTGGTTTAATCACATGGCAAGAAAATGAGTTAACATCATTAAAGATCTCAGAAAAACTTATCCCACACACCCATGTTTTGCATCTCAAAGTCATGCCTTCCGAAATAAAATTCCTCTTATATTCTTAACTTGAGTTCTTGGGAAAGCGGTAGGTAATCGAGGGATGTGATGTGGGTTGTTCAAAACGTTGAAAGCTTTTATTTAAACTCCAAAGAGTTTCCTGTGATCCTAAGGAGTGTGAGAGTAATCTCTTCCACTTACTTTGCGCTTCGCCAAAGTGTGTTCACTGCCATTATCACTCTCTGCAGCTCCACGAACCACCTCGCAGGATCCAACTGTGCCTGTTCTCTTTCCACCTCCCTTACTCCCACCCCAGCCTGGCAGAGAGCTGAGACTTGGCCCGATTGTGTGCTTTCTCCTGAAGTCCCCTAGTAAGTCATTTCATTATCTCCCCCGCCTATGTAATGGGGTGGGGGCGCTACCGTTGTAAATTTAATTTCATTTTCTTAGAAATGTATTGCAAAGAGGCAGCCTAGGTGAACATTCAGAGCCGTCAGAAGAACATTCTCACAATAAAGAGGCCAGATCCATCTTCTTTCTTTTCCAATCAGTGTAATTTAGATGATGGGGAGGGTCGCCCTTACCATCATGGAAATAAGTGTGGCTAATTTTTAGTATTTCATGAGTGATTACTACGTGCTTGGCACTCTGCTAAGTTTTGTGTGGATTATCTTTAGGTTTCACCAACAAGTCTATGGTCTAGGTACTTTAACCCCAAGGTTACAAAGTAGGAATCAGAGGTACAGAGAGGTGTCCTGCAGGTGACAGGTGTCATAGAAGGGGTGGAGCCAGCTTTGTCCAATCCCTGGACCAAGAGCCTGCATCTTTTTTTATTTTTTTATTTTAGCGTATTATGGGGATATAAGTGTTAAGGTTACATGTATTGCCCATGGCCCCTCCCCCCTCGAGTAAGAGCTTCAAGTGTGACCATCCCCCCAACGTTGCACATCTTACTCACTGTGGTTGTATACACCCATCCCCTCCTCCCCCCACTCACCTGCCCGACACCCGATAAATGTCATTCCTATATGTCCACTTAGGTGTTGATCCGTTTAATACTAATTTGCTGGTGAGTACATGTGATGCTTGTTTTTCCATTCTTGGGATACTTCACTTAGTAGAATGAGTTCTTGGGATACTTCACTTAGTAGAATGAGTTCCAGCTCTATCCAGGAAAATACAAGAGGTGCTAGATCACTGTTGTTTCTTATAGCTGAGTAGTACTCCATGGTATACATATACCACATTTTATTAATCCACTCATGAATAAATGGGCACTTGGGTTGTTTCCATAGCTTTGCAATTGTGAATTGTGCCGCTATAAACATTTGAGTGCAGGTGTCTTTTTTGTAGAGTGTCATTGGATCTTTTGGGTGGATGCCCAGTAGCGGGATTGCTGGATCCAATGGTAGATCCACTCGTATCGCTTCGAGGCATCTCCATATTGCTTCCCACAGAGGCTGAACCAGTTTGCAGTCCCATCAACAGATCCCTGAGCTCTCCCTCCCTCAGGCACTCAGAATCAGCCATGGTGGTGAGGCCCGAGGATCGATCTGCGTGTTGACAGGCTCCGGAGCAAGTTCCGATGCGCTGTGCAGTTTAAGAAGCACTTCACATCCTAGAGAAGAGCGCCAAAATGATGATTTAACCCACAGGAGCCTGTCGACGTGATCACAGCTAAGTGGCAGTCCCGCGTCTAGAAACGGCGACCCCCCACTCCAACGGTCATATTTGCGTGCAGTGTGGCGTATCCCAGCCTGTCCCCAAGCGGGTGGGGAACGATAGCTCCAGACAGTGACAAAACACAAAGCGCGTTGGGGGGAGGATTAGAGCGGCTTGGGACTCACCCTCCTGTTTTTCTGTCTTCGGCAGCTATGATTGATTCTCTCATGAGTTAGGCAGCTTCGAGTGAGCTGAAAAATAAGGCAGACACAAAGCCATCAGCAGGTGGTATGTGCCACCTGCTTGCCTGCATTCACATCAGGGTGTCTCCTCTGTCTGCAAATGCATGCGACACCTTGGGACGTGTCAAGATGAGGTCCCCTATGGGAAACAGCTGCCGGCGGTGCTAAAGAGCGGGTCTCACGGTGTTTAGGGTCTGTGTTCTACGCGGAAGATATGAGATGTGAACGTCACATCGATCGTGGTGGTTTGCACGCTTGTGCGGGCATCAGAATCTCGTGCAGGGCTTGTTAAATAATGATGCTACGCTCCAGCCCCAGAG